>JAFEMH010003330.1:0-272728 GCA_022495995.1 Adenophora triphylla var. japonica
TACTTCTTGGAAAAGTGAGTCCCGCAGTGTGCGTGATGAGAAGGAAGCGGAGCAGTAAACATCAAAGAGTGCATTCGACAAAGCGACAAGAATGCATCCTCGAACAACATCAAATCCACTGCTCCTTCCACGGTTTGAGTTGTTGCCAGTGACCATTAAGCTTTGGATCATCACCATTCGGAGCGGGACACTTGGATGGCCGGCATGCAGGACATGCCCTTGGTTGGTGACGGAATCTTGTGCGTTCGAGACCCAGCGCCGGATTTGCTGCCCTTGAGCTTACTCCGGAAGATCGGAGGTGTCAGCTAGGAACAAAAGAAAAAGAAAGAAAGGGAGAGAGTAGAGGAACCACCGAGACATGATCAAATAAAACTATTTTCTCTTAGGCTTGGTGGAAATCAGAATTATTGCACCCACAGATTAAATTAACAATTTAATCGATAATAGAAATTTATTGATCAAGTCAAGAGCATTGCCAATTAAGCTGTATGGCAAAACCGAAAGCTGTGGAGCAGGATCGGGAAAACAAAACGAAGCAAATAAACAAACGATTAGAAAACTTATCGTGATTTGATCGAATCGCCTTAGGAAGACTTTGTCCTAAGAGAAAATATTGCCCCCGATTGGGTGCAACTGGCAGGTGCAGGCAAATTTCTCGAGGATAAAAGATCACGCAGATCTACGTACCACCTGAAAGCGTAAAGCACACGGGTATGTAATCACCGGCGGTCTTATCTCAGGTCGCCTTGAATCTCACGAACGAATCTCTATGAACGGGAGTAATCGAAACAATGAAAAGGGAAGCAAGAGAATTGTTTTTCTCTTCAATCTCTCATGGAAAAAACTGATTTTGGGAGAAAAGGAGTATTTATATGTGTATGGTAAAACTAGGGTTTTAGGGCTTAAAAAGACCTAAAAAGCCTGATCTAATTCGGCCCAGGAAAAACACCCTCTCCGGGTTCGACGCCGGCGCGCCGCCCTCGAGGCTTGCGCGACCGCGCTAGGCTCCCGAGAAAGTTTTGGTAAGCTCCTAGACCAACAAGCGCGGCCGCCCTTGGCATGAGCGCGGTCAGCCCTCCTTGCCGGAAACTCAAAGCAGCGTTTTTCCTTTTGCCAAATTCGGTCCAAAACCACAACAACACGAAACTATGTCATAGATCTATGGACTTCCATTACCACAAATATCAAATATTCCAATCGGATGCTTCGGGTATAAAATACCCCCAATCTTTACCCGTTTTGAAGATTGCTTGGAGAAATTAATTTGCTTTGTGAGAGTTCATACGAAGTTGAAGCTCTGCCCGCAAATTCTAAGTCCTTTTGAATGCTTAAAATCTTCTACTTCAAGAAAAAAATATCTTGACCAGAGAAATCAAGCTCTTATACACATCAAGAATCATTGTGCTCTCCATCTTATATATTTAAAGAGCCTTGATCTTGTAAACACACACACCTCACTTGTTTAATCACATAGATTATTCATTTTAGATACACTGGTTATAGACTAGGATTCGATCTTCATAGAATAGATTTTAGATCTGAGTTTGAATACTTTGTATTTTGTAATCTCTCTCATACTCAATATAAAATCTAACTCTTAGAAAATCCAAGACTAACCATCTTGGTAGTGAACATAAATCGTTTATCGATTGAACCACTCCAAATATTGCGTTCTTATTTTTCTGCATTTATTATTTCGTGTGCTTATTAATTATCTATCTTTTTCTCTGTTTGATCATAATTGTAGTTATCCTTAAATAGTGAATTGTGTTTGGAGTTAACATTGTCAAAACCTCACTTGTTTGTAAACTGCACTCAATGAAACCACACTATCAAAACCGCTTTACAAACCGCACCTCAAAACCGCTTTGTATATTCAAATATTCCGTTGTGCATTTTACATCTCTACTTACAGTTTATTATCAACTGCAAGCGGTTTTGTAAGCTTAGAGGTTTAGTTTTTAAAAGAGGGAGAAAAATTTGTAACAGCTATTTACCCCCCCCCCCTCTAGCGGTTTTTTCACCCTTGTTGCCACCTTTAGGACCAACACAAACCACAAAAATGAGCGTGCCAGCTGCTCCATAATTACTCCCCTGGGATCCTTTCGGTACCTCCCGATGTTAATCCCAATATTTGCCTCTACCTCTGAGAACAACATGCCTAAACCCTTACGAGGCACAGGCTCAAACCCCAACAACTCAATCAATCGCTCATCGGACATCAGATCCCTCCACCTCACTGACTCCCCCTTAAAGGAAAGGCTAGTGATAGCAGCAAAATCCGTGGGAGTCACCGTCACCTCCCCCAGCCAAAGTGAAACAAATGAGTGGTGTCCCACCAATACTCAGACAAGGCTATGAAGATGCCCTTATTCTTCTTAGTCGTCATCACCCCCACTAAGTACTTGATGAATGTGGTTTTACCCATCCAAAAGATATGTTCCTAGATTATTTTTTTGTTCAAAACCTTGAGAATTTAATGTATTTTGTAGTACTTTTTTAGTACAGGGGCTGAAGTGAAATTAAGCAGAAAAGAGGAGAAAAAGTGTGTTTTAAAATTCAAGGACCAAATTGCAAAGCTGGGAAATACAGTGACCAAAGTACAACGGTCGATAATAAGTCGAAGGAAAAGACCCTCACTTATTGTACATGGGCGACAATTTCAGCAGCTTGGGCGGCCGCTGGGCTTGGTTTGGGCCATCAAGTAGGTTGGGCCTAGAAGTGGATTGAATTGGGCCCGGATTGAATTGGCCTTGGTTTGGGCCTAATTGGATCAGTTGTCTCATGCGTTTGGTGCCCTAGGTAGATATATAATGAGGTTTTGGTTTTTGAAGGAGGGGCTGCAGAGGCACTGTTACGAAGGACAAAACACTATTCCCAGGATAAGAAGAACAACACCTTCACAGCAACCATTGTTTTCTTTTTTTTTTTATTACGATTGGATGTCAGGTTTTATTTCTTGTAATTTTATTATTATTATGAGTAGCTAAAAATTTGATTTTCGGATTGGGAATAACATTACATGATCTTTATGCTATAGTTTTTCAATCTTAATTCAATTTCTTTCTAGAGTGGTAAAATATGTTTAATTCGTTTTAGGGTTTCAGATTTATGTTAAGATTTTTTTGGCCCTAAAATTTGTGGGTATCCATTGCTACGGTAACTCGGGCATATATACATGACCATTATTTTACCACTTAAACCTAATTGAGGACGTAACTGAAATCAATTGGTTTAGGCTCAAATATTCTTTCGATCTTAAGGCTTTCTTGGATTATTATATTAAACGTAACTGGAAGTATAATAAAAAAGATAATATTTGAGTTGCAAATTGCACACCAAACCGTCCCAACTCATGATTTTGTGAATGAACCCTAGAATAAAATTGATGGCTTCTTTAAGTGATAAAATAGCATAAAGTGAATGTATTGTGAAACTCAATCTGTGAATCTCGTTGTCAATCTTGAATTCAATCTTTCCTTTATTTTCATTAGTTTAATTTATTTTGCTTTTCAATATTAGTTTAATCAATCAAACACAAACCCCCCTTGTTTCGTTTACACTAATTAAATTCACTTGCTATTCACACAAGTCTCTGTGGTTCGACCCTTACTTTTGTACACTGCAACTCCGGTACTTGTACACTTGCAAGGTTTTATTACATGTGGGAATTTTATCCATCAAGTTTTTGGCGCCGTTGCGGGGGACTTGTTGTGAGTTACGAGTTAATTTTGATTAATGTATTGTAAATAATTTTCTTTTCTTATTTTTTGGGTGTAAATAGTTTTCTTTTATTATTTTTCTTTTTCTTGAGTATAAAATTTATGTGTGAGATACTCAAGGATGTATGGAATAAACACCAATGAGGAGTTAGTGAGAGAATAATTGACAAGACAAGTAGCCTTATTATCAAAAAAGATAGACATTCTTGCCGCACAAAGAAATTTTGTTGATTATAATGTTCAAGAGGCATGTGCTAATTGTGGTGTTTATTATCATGCTACTAATAATTATCCGTCTAGGACCTACTTTCCTGAGTATGTTTCACAGGAACAAGAAAGAAGTCCCGTCCCACCATGGCAATCGCAATATGACTATTTCTCTAACTCATTCAATCAAGGAGGATGGGGAAATCATGCAGACAAAGTTTGGGGCAATGATGAGGTAGTTTATAATACGACTTGTGAGTCATCTTATTATACTAACCCAACACTACCACCTGCTGAAGAGCAACCTTCAACCCTAGTTTGGTATACGAATGATGATGGGGAAGCGTGTGTTTATGATTCGGATTTTCATTTACCACCACTAGAACAAAAGCAATCTTTGGACAAGGCAAAGGAGAATTTTGTCTGTAAAATCTCCAATGTTGATTGTAAGGATGAATCACTTTGTGTTTGTTCAAGTGGGTGTATTGAGATGGTGGAAGTTTTAGAGAAAGAAGTGGTAGTGAAATCTTGGCATGAGGAGGCATGTGATGAATTAGAACGATTGTTTTATGGTGGTGAAAAGAGGGATAGTGAGGAGGTTTACGATACAGATGAAGATTTTCCACTTCCTAACTGTTCAAATGAAAATTTGGCCATCCTTATTTTACCTCCTGTTTCTTGTGAGGAAGACAAAAATGGAAAACATCCTCAAGAGAAAAGACCCAAAAAGCACAAATGTGAAAGAATTTCATGGGTATTAAATGACTTCATATCTCAAAAATTATATATGGGGCATGATCTGAAAATAAGGACCCGCGAAACCATGAAGTGGGCCAAAGGACGGAAGGTGAAGTCCAAAAGTAAGCAACGGTCGGGCTAACGACCTTAACCAAATGCGCTAATTGGGAGGCAAGCCAAGTAGGTACGTTTTTATTTGCTTTATTTACTTGCTTTGTTTTGTCATATCTCCTTTGAACCCGAGGCATGTTTTTGTTCTCTTTGCTATGTGGACATAACATGTTTTGAGTTTGGGGTAGATATCTCTCCGAGTTTGTGGGTTTATAGGGGAGTGTATATAGTGTCACCCTCCAAAAAAATAGAAAATTTTAAAAATTTTGTTCTCATTATATGTTAGGAAGCTGGCCAACTTCCGTGATGATTTGAGGATTTTTGATTGAGTTTTGTTAGTTTGTGCCAATTTGAATATGTTAATTAGAATTGCATTAATACATGTAAAACACAATTGCACCACCATTCACTTTCATCATATTTCTTGATCATGGTCATTAATTTAGGTGTCCTTTATGGGTTCACTTTGACATTCTCGGGGTTATTAGAACATGGTTGCACGCTTTTCAATAACAAATCAATAGATTACTTGATATTTATGGCTTATCTTTCTTTGACAACCCTCTTGTAAGCCTTTGACTTTCTTGTCACTGTTTATATATGAATTGTCACTTGATCCCATTTTGAGCCTGTTTAGAAAGAATGGAACATCTAGACCACCATTCGCCTTCATTTGATGCCTACTCCCTAGCCCTTGACACCTAGAATAGGTTTATCCTACCTTTGCAAGAATGTGGAATTGGAAAAGTTCAAGTTTGGGGGTTACATAGGGAAATTATGGAAATGAGTGAGGAAGGTCAAAAATTGTGAAGTAGATATGTACTGTAAAAAAAAAGGGGCAAGAAAAAAAAACAAAAAAAAAGTTCAAGTTTAAAAAAAAAAAAAAAAAAAAAAAAAAAAGAGAGAAAGAAAAGAAAAGAAAAGAAAAAGTTTGCCCCCTAATTCTGTGAAGTATGTTTGATAAGTGACATTTATTAAGAGAGGGAATGCTTTCAACTCCAAGTGTATAAATTATGAACAAAGTTCTAGTTTGGGGGTTGAAGTATTGGGGAAACAAAGGTGAGCGGAAAAGCTGAAATTCCGAAAGGAGTAATATGCAATGTGTTGGTGTAATGCCCTAGGCTTTAGTTATGTTTAACTTAAAACTGTTATGTATCATCTTTATCGTTTAAGTTTACTAGTTGATTATTATATATTTTGCATATTTATTGTAATAATCTCCGTCCCTAATTATTAAGTGAATAATTAGTATAAATGTTAATGGATAATCATATGATGATTATATGCATAAGAGATGCTCATTAAATTTATGGGTACTTGTTAGAGAACAAGTGACTGGACTTGACCCGTATGAGATTTATGTCATGATCAAATGTCATAATTAAATCTCATATGGTCACTTCATTTAGTCCCTAGACCTGAGATTATCATGACCTTACATATGATGAAAGTTATGTTTGATTTTAGTCAAACGATATCTTAACACGATATTTATAAAGGCTATCTTTGGCATGATCGGATTCATGATGGGAAGGATGATAAGTCAAGATGGAATTTGTCCCTCGAAAGCGAGATGTTTTGCTTGGGCCCCTCGATGAGTGATAATGATGAAAGTGTATGGCCATACCCCAATACGATTAGATTATCATTATACTCAAGATCGAGAAAGCATTGAACAAATACAAGTTGACGTGGACCATGACTTGTGTTCAATATAACATCGTGAGACAAAGGGAGAAATGGAAGTGTACCATTGGAAACGTGAACTCTTACGTTATATTAATTGGGTAGACATAATGGCTTGCTAGAGTCCGCTTATGTTTTATGAGGGTCGATTTGATCGGACTCATTGCCAACATAATATAATCATATTGGGTCACACACAATTGGAATGAATTAGTTAAACCAAAGGAAGAAATGATTGAGAGTTCCTGATCTGGCTTAAGTTTTCACGCGACAAAGTTGGACTCTGTCACGCGACAAAGTTGGACTCTGTCACGCGACAAAGTTGGCTTCTGTCACGCGACAACTTTAGCCACAGAGACGGTTTACAGACTGTTTCCTAATACGATTAGGAAACAAATACTTATACTAAGGTAGTATAAATATGAGGTCTGTAAACCACGATAGTAGAAAGCCGAATTTTCTAAGGAAAAATCAAAACAAAAGGTTTTTCAATATTTCTTCCATAGGTTTAAGAATCTAGCAATTCTCAAGAATTGTTCTTGGTTCATTCTAAAGTGTGGATACTACTAGAGGGTTTTCGCTCGTACGACGATCAAGGCCTAGAGTTCTAATGTTCAAGCAATCTGAATATTCAAGTCTTGAAGATCGAAGTTTGTGATTTAAAATCACATTGATAATTGTTCGATAGCTCAAGAACGGAAAGCAATTAAGGTTGGTAAATTATGTCTCATAGGAATTCAATTTAATCGTATAGAACGGATTTTAGGGCAATTGGGTTTTGTGTTATTTAGATGCTTAATTTCATGCGCATGGACCCATAAAACCCAACAGTGGTATCAGAGCCACGTTCGTATGATTAAGTTTGAATTAACATGCTAGAATGATTATATAAATTGTTTATATGTTCGTTGCATGTTTTTGTATGCGATAGAATTTTATTATTTTTGAAACAATGTGCCAAAATCGTTTTATGTTCATATTGAATTAAATCTGTTAAATGTTGTTTATATGATTTAATTGCTTTGTGATTAGAATTGATTGAAGCTGAAAATACGCAAAATGCGGTAACTCGGTGTCACGCGACAAAGTTTGCTTGTGTCACGTGGACGAGTTTGCTTGTGTCACGCGACGAGAGTTGGTTTGTGTCACGCGACAGAGTTGGCCTCTGTCACGCGACAAAACTTGCCCATCCGGCGAATCAGTTTGTTAATTTTTCCTTGCTAATCTATGATTATGTTGATAATCTGATATGTTTCTGTCTTAGTCTGGATGCTATAAATTTCTGGAAATTAAATTTATAGGGCTATGCTAGATTAATTCATTATTTATGCATGCTTAATTAATTTAAATGTGATTTTATTAACTGTTGCGATGCATGAATTATATGTTCTTAATGTTAAGAGCTTTATTAGATGTTTAGTTGAAACATTGAATTGTAATTTCCTGAATGTTTAAATTGAAACATTAAAATTTTGTTTTCTGATTGTTTATGAGAAACAAGTCAGTTTACGCAAAATTTGATGGTTATCTGATTGTTTGTGAGAAACAATCAATATAAAAAGTATTGATTATGTTACAAATCAGAGCTGATATTCTAATTGTGCATGTCTAAGAGAGTTCTGTCGAAGGAGAGATTTGGTACTTAAGTAGTCCTTGTGGCTCACCTATCTTCCTGAGAACTTACCTGGTGTCCATTATGATTATCTTTACTGATATGCTTATAATCTGCTTTAAAGAACCTTCATTTAACTTTTAAGTTCTTTATGCCAATCCATGATTAAAACACTTGAGACCACTCGAATAGTTTTGGGTGGGCTTGCCATAGCAAGGTACTTTGATTTTATTTCGTTTGCGAGCAAGATGAGGAAATGGTGGTTCCTATACGTTCAAAGTAGATGAACTTAATTGGGTTATCAAAATGGTTTTGGACCCAAGGCATAAGATGAGATTAAAATATGCTTAGACATATGATGTCTTAAATAGATCTCATAAAAGATCTAAGAGTCATATACGATATGATTGATGTTTTCTACCTAATTAATTTAATCTTGAGCGGTGCGCCATAGCGTACTTGAGATTAAATTAAAGTTGGATCTTAGCCCATTAAATTATATTATGCTTATTTGCATTTGAAGGTGTATAATTTAGTAGGAGTATTTGTGAAATACATTATTTGCTCTTAGATGATAAATGTGTTTATATTAATATGTGTTCATATAGTTTGCATATTTTGTTGTAGAAGTAGCATTACACAATAAATTGCGATTCGTCCTTGTGAAGGACAAAGTTCGGAAGGAACGGTACAGATAATTCTGATTGGATCAGAAGCCTAAAGAATGCTTCTTAGGCAAATGTGTACGTTCTTGATGAATCCATTCCTGTTGAACCTACTGCAAATGTTGCAAAGGGCAGATAAGGAGCAACATTAGAAACATATGATGATTCTAATAATATTGCTTGCCTTATAATTGCAACCATGTTTAAGGGCTCTTATGAAGAACCTTGAAAATATGGAAGTCACTTTTGTTCTAGCACAACGCACAAAAGGAAATGTTCCAAGTGCAAGCTAGGCAAAAGATGTATGTTGTGGTGAAGGCTCTTAATTCATGAGATGAAAGAGGAGCAATCCGCAAATGTGTTAATGGTTAACACAAGAAAGGGGTTCATAAAGGAAGGTAAAGAAGGTAAATCAAAGGTTGCTAAACCTAGGGCAAAAGTTGCCAAAGCCGAAGAGGCTAAACCCAAAGTGTCTCAAAAGGATGCATTTTGCTACCATGGTAATGAGATTGTCATTGGAAGCAAAGTTGCAAGGCTTATTAGGAAGGCCTAAAAGGTGAAGAAGGGCAATATGATTGCTACTACTTCAAGTATCTATATGATAGATATTTTCCTTTCGATTTCTTGTTCTTGGGTATATGATACTGGACATGGATCCCACATTTGTTTAAATGTGCAAAGAATAAAGAATGGAAAGCTACTCAAAGAAGGTAAATTAAATCTATGCGTGAGAATGAAGTAAGAGTTGCTGCATTAACCATAGGAACTTATGAAGTCAATTTACCTAGTGGGCTAGTACTTGTTTCGAACAAATGTTACTAAGTTCCGGATTTGGGTAAGAGTATAATTTTCGTTTCTTATATGGATGATGAGGAATATAATTTTCTTATTGAGAATAAGAAGTTTTATATTTATTTAATGATATGCCTTATTGTATTGCATATGTCATTAAATGGTCTTCATATCCTTGATGATGAGAAACACAATAATATTGAAGATATCTATAATATAAATGGGAAATCTAAACCGAATAATATGAATAACGCGTTCATATGGCATTGCCGGCTTGGTCAGATAAATAAGAAACATATATCTAAACTCCATTAACATGAACTTTTAGACTCATATGACTCTGAATTATTTGAGGAATGTGAATCTTGTTTATTGGGATTATTGACCAAACCACCCTACTCTAAGAGTAGTGGGAGGGCTAAGTGACTTATTAGTCATGATACATGAGATGTATATGGACTATTAAGCAGCATTGCTATGGGAGGATTTTGGTGTTTCATCACATTCACCGATGGCTTATCTAGATATGACTATGTCTATCTGATGAAGTCCAAAGGTGAATCGTTTGAGATGTTTCGAACATTTCAAGATGAAGTACAAAACAACTTGGCAAAACTATTAAGTACTTCGATTAGATCGAGGTGATGGATATTTGAGCCAAGAGTTTGACAATCATCTCAGAACTGTGAAATCGTTTCAGAGTTGACTCCACCCAGAACACCACATTTTATGGTGTGTCTGATAGGAGAAATTGAATCTTGTAGGACATGGTTCGTTCGATGATGTGTCAATTTGACTTTCATATTTCCTTTTAAGGATATGCATTAGAAATAATGCGGTTACACTGAATCAAGTCCCTACTAAATCGGTTCCTAAGGCCCCACATGAGATGTGGCATGGAAGAAAACTTAGTTTGTCTTTCATGAAGATTTGGGGTTGCAAAGCTTATAAGAAGAGACTTGTCTCTGATAAGTTAGCACCAAATCTGACAAGGTTATTTTCAGAAATTAATCTTACAACCACAAAGAGAACAAAATGTTTGTTGCTCTGTACGATTCGTTTCTCAATAAAGAATTTAGTGGGAGTAAAATTAATCTTGAAGAAGTTCAAGAACCTAAAAATAATATGGAACCAAGAGTAGAGACGGAACCAAGTTCACAAGGAGTTGTGGAACCGGTTCAAGATGCACAACTCCATCGTAGATCAGATAGGTTACAATCCGAACTCAAGAAATATTGATTTCTCGTATCGGAAAGTAACAAGGTGAAAGTCATTGAGAATGACGATCCTACTTCCTATTAAGAAGCGATGTCCTCTCCTGATTCGGAAAAATGACAAGAGGCCATGAAGTCCGAATTAAAATCCATGGCTGATAATCAAGTTTGGAACTTGATTGACCCACCTAAAAGTGTAAAAACTAAAGGTGCAAGTAGGTCTTCAAGACTGACGTGGATGAGAAGGTGTATACTTTCATGACTAAGGATTGTAGCAAAGGGATTTAGGCAAATTCATAGTATTGACTATGTTGAAACCTTTTCGCCAGTTACAATGCCAAAGTCTATTAGAATTTCAATTGCCGTAATCGCATATTGTGACCATGTGATATGACAAATGGATGTCAAAATACTTTCTTTAAATGGAAAGATTATTAAGGATGTGTATAGTACACAACCCGAAGTTTTGTCAATCCAAGAAATTCTAATAAAGTATGCATGTTGCAAAGATCCATGAGATGGGTTGAAGCAAGCTTCGAGGAATTGGAATCATCATTTTGATGAATCGATCAAAGAATTTGATTTCATCAAGTACGAAGATGAACCTTGTGTATGCATGAAATTCAGTGGGAGCGTAGTATTATTTCTATTGTCTTATTACAATGATATCTTACTCATTGGAAAACCTATATTCCGACACTTAAGACTGTCAAGTCTTGGTCAAGGAAAGGTTTCTCAATGAAAGATAAGCCGCTTACATCCTTGGCATCGAGATCTATAGAGATAGATCTAAAAGGATAAATTGGTTTGAGTCAAAATACTCGCATTGACAAGGTTCTTAGAAGAGTCTAAGAAAAGTAATTTGTAAATGAGTAATGGTGTTTATCTTAGCAATACTCATTGTCTTATGACAACTGATGAGCAAAAGGGAATGAATGAAGTTCTATATGCTCCGGCATTTGGATCTGTCATGTATGCCATGATTTGTATTAGATCCGACATCTCGTATGCTCTAAGCATGATGAGCCGATACCAATCTGATCCTGTTGAGAACCATTGGATGGCAGTCAAGATGATCCTTAAGTACTTAAGAAGGACTAAGGATACGTTCTTGGAATTTGAAAGGTTGGAAGATAATCTTGTTGTAAGGGTTACATAGATGCTAGCTTTCAAGCTGACAAAGTTAATTTAAAATCGCAATTAGGATTTGTGTTTATGCTTATTGGAAGTATGGTTTTGTTGGAAGAGTTCCAAGTAGAAAATCGTAGCCGATTCTACTACTAAGGCCAAATTTCAGCAACATATGATGTAGCTAAAAGAGGCAGTTTGGATCAAAAGTTTATTTAGTGTTTTGGAAATGTTCCAAGTATCACTAATCGGAGAAACTTTTGTTGTGACAATTGTGCTGCCATTTGTGCAAACAATGAAACCAAGATCACAACAGCGATCCAAACACTCACTTAGACGTTTTTCAAGAATTCAATAGAATGAGAAGACGTTAAGATATGCAAAGTATCAACCGATGATGACATTAGGGATTCACTTATAGAGACCCTCGCACAGGCAGAAGCATGATGGTCATGTTAGGTCCATGAGTATTTGATACATAGATGGAGCCTAGTGCAAGTGGAAGACTGTTGGTGTAATGCCCTAGGCTTTAGTTATGTTTAACTTAAAACCGTTATGTATCATCTTTATCGTTTAAGTTTATTAGTTAATTATTATATATTTTGCATATTTATTGTAATAATCTCTGTCCCTAATTATTAAGTGAATAATTAGTATAAATCTTAATGGATAATCATATGATGATTATATGCATAAGAGATGCACATTAAATTTATGGGTACTTGTTAGAGAACAAGTGACTGGACTTGACCCGTATGAGATTTATGTCATGGTAAAATGTCATAATTAAATCTCATATGGTCACTTCATTTAGTCCCTAGACCTGAGATTATCATGACCCTACAGATGATGAAAGTTATGTTTGATTTTAGTCAAACGATATCTTAACACGATATTTATAAAGGCTATATTTGGCATGATCGGATTCATGATGGGAAGGATGATAAGTCAAGATGGAATTTGTCCCTCGAAAGAGAGATGTTTTACTTGGGCCCCTCGATGAATGATAATGATGAAAGTGTATGGCCATACCCCAATACGATTGGATTATCATTATACTCAAGATCGAGAAAGCATTAAACAAATACAAGTTGACGTGGACCATGACTTGTGTTCAATATAACATCGTGAGACAAAGGGAGAAATGGAAGTGTACCATTGGAAACGTGAACTCTTACGTTATATTAATTGGGTAGACATAATGACTTGCTAGAGTCCGCTTATGTTTTATGAGGGTCGATTTGATCGGACTCATTGCCAACATAATATAGTCCTATTGGGTCACACACAATTGGAATGAATTAGTTAAACCAAAGGAAGAAATGATTGAGAGTTCCTGATCTGGCTTAAGTTGTCACGCGACAAAGTTGGACTCTGTCACGCGACAAAGTTGGACTCTGTCACGCGACAACTTTAGCCACAGAGGCGATTTACAGACTGTTTCCTAATACGATTAGGAAACAAATACTTATACTAAGGTAGTATAAATATGAGGTCTGTAACCCTAATAGAGAGCCGAATTTTCTAAGTAAAAATCAAAACAAAAGGTTTCTCAATATTTCTTCCATAGGTTTAAGAATCTAGCAATTCTCAAGAACTGTTCTTGGTTCATTCTAAAGTGTGGATACTACTAGAGGGTTTTCGCTCGTACGACGATCAAGGCCTAGAGTTCTAATGTTCAAGCAATCTGAATATTCAAGTCTTGAAGATCGAAGTTTGTGATTTAAAATCACATTGATAATTGTTCGATAGCTCAAGAACGGAAAGCAATTAAGGTTGGTAAATTCTGTCTCATAGGAATTCAATTTAATCGTATAGAACGGATCTTAGGGCAATTGGGTTTTGTGTTATTAGATGCTTAATTCCGCTGCGCATGGACCCATTAAACCCAACACAATGGAAGGCTTTTAATTTCACATTATTAGTGTTTGTATGTCCATTCCATCGTTTGTACCCGTGAACCTATCCTCACAATTGTTGTGGACTTAACCTAAAGCCATAATTCGTGTTCAATATTGAGTAATCTGGTTGACAAGTGTGTAATCGTGCATATGAGTATCCTTGTAAATTGTATTGTTATCTGTGATGTAGGGCATGTTTTAGTGAACCCATAAACAATCTTATCTTAGTGACAATGATCTCCCATATTTCGTTCATCATTCAGGCCGAGGTGGAAAATTGTGGGTTAGATGCATTAATGTAATTGTAATTGCATATTCTTATTGGCACTTGTTTAGCATATTATGTGAGAATCTGAGATTTGTTTGGCCGACAACCTTGTATGCAGTGAGAACATAGCAAAAAAAAAATCTAATGATTGTTTTTATTTGTTAGGGTAGTTTTGTTTTTGTTTAGCTTTGTTTTACTCGAGGACAAGCAAAAGGTAAGTTTGGGGGTATTTGATAGATGTGGTTTTACCCATCCAAAAGATATGTTCCTAGCTTATTTTTTTGTTCGAAACCTTGAGAATTTAATGTATTTTGTAGTATTTTTTTAGTACAGGGGCTGAAGTGAAATTAAGCAGAAAAGAGAAAAAGTGTGTTTTAAAATTCAAGGACCAAACTGCAAAGCTGGAAAATACAGTGACCAAAGAACAACGGTCGATAATAAGTCGAAGGAAAAGACCCTCACTTACTGTAAATGGGCGACAATTTCAACAGCTTGGGCGGCCAGCGGGCTTGGTTTGGGCCATCAAGTAGGTTGGGCCTAGAAGTGGATTGAATTGGGCTTGGATTGAATTGGCCTTGGTTTGGGCCTAATTGGATCACCTGTCTCATGCGTTTGGTGCCCTAGGTAGATATATAACGAGGTTTTGGTTTTTGAAGGAGGGGCTGCGGAGGCACGGTTACGAGGGACAAAACACTATTCCCATGATAAAAAGAGAATATTTGAGTTGCAAATCACACACCAAACCGTCCCAACTCATGATTTTGTGAATGAACCCTAGAATAAAATTGATGGCTTCTTTAAGTGATAAAATAGCATAAACTGAATGTATTGTGAAACCCAATCCGTGAATCCCGTTGTCAATCTTGAATTCAATCTTTCCTTTATTTTCATTAGTTTAATTTATTTTGCTTTTCAATATTAGTTTAATCAATCAAACAAAAATCCCCTTGTTTCGTTTACACTAATTAAATTCACTTGCTATTCATACAAGTCTCTGTGGTTCGACCCTTACTTTTGTACACTGCTACTCAGGTACTTGTACACTTGCAAGGTTTTATTACACGTGGGATTCTTATCCATCAGTTCTCCACGAAGACATTCAGCCTGAAATCAATAACCAGCCTCCGAGGACTCGGTCTCCCCTCCCAGGAGTTATCCGGCATGCTCTTCCAGACCTCCACCACAGTCTCGATAGACCCCCGCGTCTTCATCCTCTTGGCCTTTCCCGACAAAGGCGCCTCCTCCTGCAGGTAAACACAGCAAAGGTATGTCAATAAACTCTGATGCAATACTTTAGCAACAATAAAATAATATCGCATATCATCCCCAAAAAGCCCGTCACAAAACACGGTACACATTTCAAAAGTCCGTCACAAAACACGGCACATTCACATTTTAAAAAGTCCGTCATAAAACACGGCACACATTTCAAAAAGCCCGTCACAAAACACGGCACACGTTTCAAAAGTCCGTCACAAAACACGGCACATTCACATTTTAAAAAGTTCGTCATAAAATGCGGCACACATTTCAAAAAGCCCGTCACAAAACACGGCACACATTTCAAAAGTCCGTCTCAAAACACTGCACAGTCACATTTTAAAAAGTCTGTCATAAAACACGGCACACGTTTCAAAAAGCCTGTCACAAAACACTACACACATCTCAAAAGACCGTCACAAAATACGGCACACATTTCAAAAAGACCGTCACAAAACACGGCACGTTTCAAAAGTCCATTACAAAACACGGCACATTTCAGAAGTCCGTCACAAAACACGGCACACATTTCAGAAGTCCGTCACAAAACACGGCACACATTTCAAAAGACCGTCACAAAACACGGCACATTTCAAAAAGTCCGTCACAAAATACAGCATATATCATTCACAAAAGACCGTCACCAAACACGGCACACATTTCAAAATACCGTCACAAAACACGGCACATTTCAAAAGTCCGTCACAAAACACGGCACATCACACATTTCAAAAATCCGTCACAAAACACGGCACATTTCAAAAAGTCTGTTCCGACACGGCACGTTTTATTTCAAAAATTCCGTCCCAACACGACATGTTCTACTTCAAAAACCCGTTTTCACACGGTACATCTTATCCCAAAATCCATTCCAAACAAATTTTCCCGACACCCACAAAAGTTCAATGCTCAACAGTACATACAAAAGCACCATCAAAGTACAAGTCATTCAAGCATGCAAAAATCCCATTTCAAAGGAGACACTTTATTTTCACAAATCAAAGTTAAAATCCATATTTTTCAACAAAAATTACATACCCATAATCCATACACATTCAATTTCAACAATCAATCATCAATTTCACAAAATAAGCATGGCAACAACAAAACCCCAAAAATGACAAGAACCAAATCCTAGTTCTAGCATGTCATCAATCAAAGCAAAATCAAAGACAAAACTTGATTCTTACCTCCATTTTCGCTTTCCCCTTCGAATTGTGCGTGTGCACATCCGGGTATAGCTCATCCGGATTGATCGTAGAAGGTTTGAAGATGGAGGAATTCCTTTGCAACTCCATTCTCCTCTCCATGGCTTCTTGGCCTCTTTGATAACGATATCACCTATATCCCTCGGTCATGGAGAAAATCTAGCTAAATGGAAGGATTTCTCGAGAAAAATTTGGCCCAAACCAATGGCAATTTCTCTTTTCTCTTTCTCTCTCGGCTGCAGAAGCTGAAAATATTTGGGTGGAATGATGACCTGTTTGACCTGAATCTGTTTTAAAAACCCCAGGTTTGCATTTCGGTCTGTGCAGACCTCTTTGCAGCCCCAGGCAGTTTGACTGTCTTGCCCCTACAATCTTTGCCTATGGCTGTCCAAAAGTCATTTCCTGCAAATCCATGCACTTTGGTCCCCAAAGTAACATCGGTCGTCGTCGTAAGCCCGAACCTTTTCATCGTCCGTCATCGTATGCCCGAACCTTTTCATCGGCGGTCATCGTAAGCCTGAACTCCTTTCTCGGCAGTCGTTGTAAGCTCGAATACCTTTTTCCCCAGCAGATAAAAGTCAAACGACAGTCATTGTAAGCCCATACTACCAACAACATTCTCTCGGCCGTCATCGTAGGCCCGAATCCTTTCCCCGGCAGTCATCGTAAGACCGAATTTTTCCCATCTAAGTGACAAAACATTTCCAACCAAGGAATGGCGAACACTCCCGAGACCACCAAGTCTCGACACTTACACTTAACAATCAGGCCGAGACGCCTCAGAATAGTCTCAGCTCGAGGTACAAAACGCTTCCATCTCAAACTCGAGGTACAAACGCCTTCATTTCACTAAGGTACAAACGCCTTCATCTCACTCAGGCCGAGACGCCTCAGAATAGTCTCAACTCAGGACAAACGCCTACAAATAGTTCCCCACAGGTAGAGGCCCCTCAAAATTGCCCTCACACTCGAACTACGATTAGGCTTGATTCCCACTCGGGATACGTAGGAATCCTATCAAAGGGTCCAACCATCCGACCAACACGGTCATTATCTCTCTCTATCCCGACGAGCAGTCCAGATCGGGATTCTTATTTTTATCGACGACCCCACTTCCTTCATAAGTAACGTCGCCGAGGGGCTTCTGTAAGTATCCCAATCCGGATCGCTCTCCATCCGAGCATACGGAAAACATCAAAGGTACACTCCCCCGTGATCACGAAGTCCCGTAAACTCCCAAAGGGACCAAACTGATCAAGCAAACCCAAGAAGGACTGCTTAGGCATAAAAAAATCAGAAGGGCCCTGCAGGAATGACACAAAAGTCAAAAAGCTATCAGATTACAGCTTAATCCGTGCGGACCTCTTTGTTGCATGGTTGGTCCGCACGGATCACCTTGTCAACACGCAAAAATCCCCAAAATCTAGGGAAGCCAGGAAAGGACTGATTAATGTCGAGTCCGTACGGACCACATTGTAAACATGGTCAATCCGTGCGGACCTGTTTGTCCAGATTTTGAGCCTATAAATACTGGCCTCCAGCAGCTTCAAAATCATTCAATTCCATCACCACAATCCATCCCTTTCTTCCCCCAGCCGTTCCGAGTCATTCCGAGCCATCCCGAGGCATCTCGGTTCGTCCTGATTGATCTCCCGATGCAAAATAACCCCCATCCATCCTCAATCAACCTTCATCAACCCACACTCACTCACAAACACTCACAAACACCCAACTAACTCAAAAGCGGTCAAAATTCCCGATATCATCAAGCGTGAAAATGAGAGTTAATTAGGGGAGGTTCTGCCCGTGTGAGTGCAGAATTTATCTCCTCTTTAAACCACCACAAATCAACCACATTTCCCCGAGGAAGATAGAAAGAAACCAACATTGGTAAGATCTCCTTTCGAACCCCTAAATAACTGCTTTAATTTTCGAGTTCTTTAAATATTACTGTTTAAATACATCGTTTACAATGTAGACATTACATATTTCAAAATATACATCATTTTTTAAACACACACACACACAATTTTCAAAGAAAAGTTTAGAAAGACTCATGTATATGAGGCGCGTCGGGTGAGCTCAAAATATCTTTTCCCGAGGCGTAACCTGACCTCTGAACTCAAAGTCGCATCACACAACCAAAGGTCTTTTTCAATGTTTTGGGCATAATCAAAACGGCGTGGCGTCTCAGTCTTTTTAAATGAAATTCATTCGTCCCATCTTTCAAACAAAAAATCTGCCCGAGCCTCCCTCGCGGGCGCCTCCGGATCGGGTAATTTGAACTAGTTACAAGTAGGGCTGTAAACGAGCCGAGCTTTTGATGTTTCGAGCTCGAGCTCGTTAACTTTTTAAACGAGCTCGAGCTTTTCTCGAGCTCGAGCCCGAGCCCAAAATGTTTGTTCGAGCTTGGCTCGAATCAAGTTTCGAGCTTTTAGCGAGCTGGCTCGCGAGCTTTTCACGAGCTGCTCGAACTCAAGTAATAACGAACCGAGCTCGAGCTTCGACTTATTTTTTGAAAAAAATCTGAAATCAAACGAGCTTTATCGAGCCCTAATTCGAGTTGTAATCGAACTCGAGCCTAAACGAGCTTATATATATATATATATATATATATATATATATATATATATATATATATATATATATATATATATATATATATATATATATATATATATACTAAAATTTATTCGAGCTTTTAACGAGCCGAGCCCGAGTCGAGCTCAAACGAGTCGATCTCGAACAGATCTCGTCGAACATACGAGCCGAGCTCGAAAAAATGACGAGCTTGAAAATCGGTTCGAGCTCGAGCTCGAGTTCAACTCGAGCCCACTCGATCTCGAGCTTTTTTCGAGTCGAACCCGAGCCGAGCTCGAGCAGGCTCGTTTCGTGTAACAGCCCTAGTTACAAGTGTTGAAAGTGTCATTTTGAAAGTGTTAATACTGACACTTTTTAATATTATCACCGACATTTACAAGGAAAACGCCTGCTTTTTGAAAAAAAAAATGTTTTCACTAAGGGGCCGTTTGGTTTCATGGAAAAAAAGTGAAGGAATAGAATGGTCAATGGAATTGAATTCCTAAAGGAATTGGAATGAACCAAATACTGATCAGCCACGTGTACATATACAAATTTGTGAGCAAATTTGAAACTTTTTTCTACGTTAATTTAGGATGATTAAGTGCAAATTTGATTTTTTTTACTAGTCTTCTCATTTACGGATTTGCATATGAAGCTGATCAGAGGTTTTCCACATCTCCTATTTGTGTGAATATTGCCAGAATAAAAAGTCAAACTTTCACAAGAAATAGTGTACAACAATTTGACCCGGAAACTTTTATTGAATTCATGAGAGCTACATCAATACAGAAGCAAATTATACCAGAGTATCGTCTTCTACAATCGAACACCAGAAACAGAGTAAAACGAGTTGCTTGTCCCAAACATTTGGAAGGCTAGACTATCAAACACTTGCTTGTTTACAAGGTCAACCCTGCAAAAGGACAGAATAAAAAAAAAGAGATAAACCACCAATGACATGATCAAATTGATTGCCCAGGATGCAATCAAGACCATACACTAAGTGTTAGATTTCAATTAAAAAGAATCAAATAAAACATAAAAGCATGTCACTTGTCACAATATCTCCCATTTTCAGAACTCATTAAAGCTCCACTCATTGTTTCCCCCACACCTAAAAAGCACTACCAACACCTAGCAATCTTACGAACTTCATAAACTGAAAAGAAAGACATGCAACCCAGACAAAATTCACTGATGCATATCATAATTACATACTCCCTCCGTCCCATCAAAGAGGCGGACTTGGACTCTTTACGTAAATTTAGAATATGGTTGAAAGTTAACTTCCTAGAATGTTTGGCTTTAGTGATCCTCTTCCATAAGTTTTTAGGGTAAAAGTCAATGTCTCAAGGCATGAAAGGGGAGCGTACTTCTTTAATTTGGAATATGTATGTACGTCTTCAATTTGGAAGGAGTAATTAGTAAATTCCCTGCAGCTATCAGCCAATCACCCACTATCATCCATGATGGGTTTCATCACCCAATATATTTGGGTTTGATATGTAGAATTGTATTACCCCCCCATTCCTAAATGAATGTCCAAATTTCAGTTAAGGGACATTATGAAAATGTTTACTTTTTATACAGTTCAATGGTAAAAATGCATTAATATTTGTGTGATCCACTTTTTAAATATTTAGATTTTGCAAGTATAAAATGAATGGTAAACTTTTTCTTGAAATGGACATTCATTTAGGGACAAAGGGAGATAGAAAAGTGATGTTTCCTATTATCAGCTCCGGCCTCTATGGCATGGTGCACTTGAAAAAGAGAAATTTTGGGAAAATGCAATCGGCAATGCTTGGGATCCCATTAGACTTTCAAATGTGTGTTGTTACATACTAGTATAAAACAATTCTTTTTTTACTTCCTATGAAGTTAGTTGTATTCCATGCAACACTTGCTAACTTGGTATTTCGATAACATTTCAAACAGTAAAATCAATATAGCCAGATCTTCACATCTAATGTCAACGAGCTACTTTAGTTCATGTGCATACAACTCCCATAAGATGCCAGACAACTCCATTCAACTGGCACAATATTATAACATAATGCATAAATATAATTTATAAATATAATTTACAATTAGTTTTACTTGCAAACTATTAGACGTATTTAAAAATAAAATGATGCTTTGTATGACATACTCCCCCCGTCCCATTTGAAATTAAACACTCCCATTTGAAATTAAACACTCTGGGCACGGAAATCAAGGAAAAGTGTTAATGGAGTAGGTGTTGTTAGTATGAAGGTGGGTCCCATTGATTAAAAAGTTTTCATTTTGGGAGTGTGTAGTTTCAAATGGGATAACCTATTAGGTAAGAAGTGTAATTTCAAACGGGACGGATTACGAATTATAAATGAGTCTAGCATCCAACTTTCGAGCGTTGCAAGCCTGGCATCCAACTTCCTAGTGTTGCATGCAGACACAAAACTTAATCTTTGAGAGGTAGTATAGTCTCACCAATCGCATCTAACAACAATACCGTGTCGGGTCAACATTATGGTTCCCTTAAAGAAATATGTTTGAGGTATAGTTCTCACCCAACACAAATTTCACATTGATAGTTTAGGGCTCATTCCCAATTTTTTTTAAGGCGTAAACACAAAACCTTTTCAGAAATACGGATAAACGTCTTGACTTCAGTTACTTCGCTGCTAAATTAATTTATATTCATGGTTGATTTTGACTTTTTGGTTAATAATATTGTTTTTTCAACTTCAAAATTTGAAATCTTCTTAACTTGTACTCCCTCCGTCCCACCCATTTTGATACCAACTTTTTGGGCATGCGGATTAGGGAAAAGCAAGAGAGAGAAAAAGTGGAAGAAAATGTTGTGAGTATGAAAAATTAAATAAGAGAGAGAATAAGTGGGAGGAATAGTTAGGAGAGAGAATGTTGTGAGTGTAAAAGTGAAATAGGAGAGAGAATGAGTGGGGTAAATAGTGAAGATTCCTTTGCCATTTTGGGCAGTATCAGTTTGGCTGGGACGGATCAAAAAGGAAATAAGTATCAGTTTTGGTGGGACGGAGGGAGTATTCTTTAAATATTTTCTTAAATGTGATTTCCAAACTACTTTGGACAGAAGCCTATATCTTAGACCCTAATAAAAATATACCATATTAATGAAAGAAATAAAGAGGATTAAAATGTCAGTCGCCCTAATATTTTGAATGATAAAGAAATAAATAAAGTAAAAAATTCAATCACTGCCTCATCGTCAATTAATAGCATCTCAATCCATTCTTTTCCATACCTATCCTTTCGCATTCATAAATGTAAAATGTACACATTTATGCTATAGAACATAGTACACTACTCCATTGCTTTTGATAGCAATCATGAGACTTAGTCTCATCATTGCTATCAAAGCCATAAAAAACATACTAAGCCCCGTAGCATAAATGTAAGCAGTTTACGTTTATGGATGCTAAGTCCTGTATAGAATATTTGTGCATGGAAAAAAAAGGGCTGAGATGATATTACTTGATGATATGATGAGGTTAGTGATTGAATTTTTTTTACTTTATTAATTTCTTTATCTTCCAAATATTTAGCTCGACTAACATTTTAATTATTTTAATTCTCTTATTTTTTTTCATTAGTATGTTTTTTTTTAATTAGGGATCTAAAATCTAGGCTTCTGGCCCAAGTAGTTTGGCGGCCACATTTAATATATGTTTAAAGAATGCCAAGTTAAGTCGATTTCAAATTTTGGAGTTAGAAAAGAACAATCCTATTAACCAAATAACAAAATTAACCACGAATAGAAATTAACTATCGGATTAGCTACCACAGCATCCGAAGTCGAGACGTCTGTCCACATTTCAGAAATGGTTTTGTGTTCACCCCTTCAAAAATTTTGGGAACTAACCTGAAACTATCAATGCAGAATTTGTGTTAAGTGAGAACTATACCTCAAATATAATCTTATCTTAAGGTAATCACGATATTCACAAGGTATTGTGTTTGATTGTTGCTAGATGTGATTAATTAGGTTATACTACCTCTCAATGATTACGATTTACGACTTTGTATTTGCATGCAACGCTAGGAAGTTGAATGTTAGTGACCGATAATGAGTACGTCATACAAACCATCATTTTTAATAATAACAAAAAAGATAGATAAAATAGTTCGTAAGCAAAAGTAATTGTAATTATATTTATGTATTATGCTTTAATATTGTGGCAGTGGAATGGAATTGTCTAGCATCTTATGGGCAACGTATGCACACAAACTAAAACAATTCATTAACAATAAATATTAAAATGCGGCAAATCCGGTTATATTGATTTTACAGTTCATCATGTTATTGAAAAAAACAAGGTAATTAGCATAAAATACAGGTGCTGAAGCATATAATGCAAGATCCCTAAGAATCTGGTGCACTAACAACCCCTTCTCTATTATAGAAGGGAGAAAATGAGACCCACAAGGACATCATCAAGTCTTTTAGGTATCTTCTAGGTATGCACCAAAATTTTTAAAACTCCTTGTAACGTTGATCAAGTTTGTTCAAAGTATTGCGAATAAACTACTTAGAACTATAGATATTCATATCTGGAATAACAAATACTTCGACTACTAGATGTGTAGTTTAGGTGCCAAATGAGAGATCCTATGGTGGCATTTCATCACACAAGCACTTGGCCTTATCCGAGTTGCACAACTTTCACAAGGACTGTTTCGTTCTCTTTCAAGTTCGAATTTATCATTTTGGTGCCTCCTTTGCTTTTCTTAAGTATTTGATTAAATATGGTCGTTTCTATGTATTCATATGCACATTTCGAAAGTTCATCTTTTATTATTACCCCAATCTATCGCGATGTTCCACATCTCCATCTCCTGATACTTTGTACTCTTGATCTAAAAAAGTTGTCCCTTATTGATCATGATTATGTAAATGAGGGAAGCTGGTAGTGCAATTTTAACTCATTTTTTTTTTTTGCTTTGCAGAGTAAGAAAGGAAAGGACTCAAAAAGACCACAAATGTGAAAAGGGCAAAGAAAGTAGAGGCATTGGTTAAGTCTCATAGAGATACTTTTTAAGTCTCAAAGAAGAATGCAGGTAGTGACAATGCCAAAAGCCCTAAGAGCATCTCCAAGAGTGCGCCATCTCCTGCGCCATCTCCAAATTGGCGTGAAATCCATACTCCAGCAGCGACGCCAACTCCACCGCTATTTTGGCGATGCCTCCTCGATGCGCCAAATTTGGCGCAGGTAATTCTTGCGCCATCCCTCTTTTTTTTTGTTGTTGTTGTTGTTGAATGTCGTCTTCTTCATCGAAGGGCTTATCTGTTTACTTTGCCTTTGTGCGTGGATCTAGATGCGTTTTCAATCAACTTTTTTTTTAATTACTAATCTTCCTTCATCTCAAAATGAATTATCAATTTTTTTTATTTGAGACGGAGATGTATATATTTTTAATTTAATATTTATTATTCATGGGATGCCTTGATTGAATATTTATGGGATGAATATGTGAATTCAGAGAATTAAATGTTCATCTATTATTGTAATGTAACTTAATTTTCCGTTGAAATTGTATTTTGAAGCATTTTATTTAAATTATCTATTTTAATGTTTCTTCTAATAAATTTTTATTTTAAATTTATTTATTTATAGTTATTAATTGTCTTATTTAAGTTTTATAGCATACTATTTAATATAATGTAATTTGAATAATATTAAATATGATTAATGAAAAACATTTTAATTAAATGAAATTCTAAGCATATACTGTAAAGATTCTTATTTGGTGCAAAATTTGAAGCAAGCTGTTGGAGATGGTGTAAGATATTTGGTGCTGAAATTGCACCATTTTGGTGTTTTGGTGCAAAATTTGAAGCAAACTGTTGGAGATGGCCTAAGGCACTGAACTTTGAGCGGGGAGGAAAGCGTTCAATTTCCATTTTGATTTTTGTTTCTTTACCGGGGAAATAAAAAGTGACATATAAAGATTTTCACTTTCTTTTTTGTAAGGATCAATTTTCGGCATTTTTGTTTTACTTGAATTATGAGTAGTAGTTTATGGATCTATTAAATGGATTTGTCTTATCCATAGTATTTTATCCTTGGTATTTTTTGCCTGATTATGAAATGAGAAGTTTTAATAGATACTTTAAAGCAGAGATACAATAAAACTTCATGTTTTTATAGTAATTTATATATCTTAATTGGTCTAAAAATTTGTGTTAAAAGTCTTCTGATGGAATTTTAACACATTTGAGCCTCTTTTATCTACAGTGTTAAGATATTGTTGTTACCTTTTTATGTGGCTATTTGTTGTAGAATGTGGAGACAAATAAATTGTCGTAGCAAAATTTATTTTGTTTGAATTACAAGAATTTATAGGAAAACATACAATATTATTCCGAATATCTAATTGAATCTGACCCCATATGTTACAATCCCAAGATCCTTTTTAACTTCTATGCCCATGTTATTCGATGCTTTTCACGGGTTTCAAGATCTCACACTATCATAGGGATGTTTAGGTTTAAATTTGACGAAAGTATTCATAATTTTGAGTCTAATTATCATTGTAGCTCTTTCTCTCTTTGTATGTTTGAGTATAAAAAGGCCTTGAATCACTTCTCTCCTAATAACCGTAGTACCGCATAAAATCACAACTTAATATTTATTTTATATATGTATTTGCATTTAAATTTCTTAATTAATTGCTATTACTCTGCTATGTCAAGTATCGACGGGTTATTAACTAGCATACAAGTATTAAGCAATTCTTATTTTACTTCCTAACAAGTTAAGTGTATTCCATTTAACACTTACTAACTTTTGAATTTTCCTAGTTTTTCCCAACCATATGATACCAATATGTCATACCAAATTGGAGTGCAAAAAGTAGATGAAACATTAGTAAGCAATGAATAAGCTAATATACCATTTAATGGCAACCCATACACACAAGCACAACTGTGCAAATCAAAACATTCATATACAGCACTCTCTCTCTCTCTCTCTCTCACTCTCTCTCTCTCACACACACACACATAGCTTTGCAACGACATCAGACACACTGAGAATTTACCAACGAGACTAATCATACACAAATAAGCATCCACGCAGTTCTGGATTTCCAAACATGGGAATGAACACGAATAGAAAAATAACACACACTCCCTAGGCCTCATTTAAAATAATAATTTTTGACCCAAATAAGGTCAACTTGATTGCAATTTGACCAAGATTTTACAGAAAATTTGGTTATCCTAATAAAAGTCTAAAAATATGATAGTTAAAATTTATGCAAATTCTTGATCAAAGTGCAATCAATTAGACCTTTTTTGGTCAACATTTGTATTTTAAATGAGCCGGAGGGAGTACATGGTTTGAACAATGTGATTAAACACTCATAACACAATCATTCAAAGTTTAAGTAAATTCAATAGCAAGTAAACACATAATCTTGAATTTCTAAATCAGTAATCAAGCAATTACCTTTACCAATCTAAGCTGTCAATGTCGGAATCATCCCAGTTTTCCTAGCATAAGCAAAGATCCCACCAGCTTCAATAACAGGCCCAGCATCTCCAATTGGCTTCAAGCTATATTCTTTTCCTGTCGTATGATTAATCAACAAACTCCTATCCAATTCAATGGTCACCACATCACCAGTCTTACATTCATCACAAACCCTCCCTTCACTCTCCAATGGATACACTTCCCCAGTCGCCACAGAATTCCTGAAAAATATCCTTGCATACGATTCCGCCACCACGGCAGCCACTCCCGCCGCCCCCAGTGCCACCGGAGCGTGCTCCCTTGATGACCCGCATCCGAAGTTGTCCCCAGCTATAATGATCGAGAACTTGGACTGAAATTCCCCGGGCTCAACGAATCGGGTTGGGTATGCAGCGGAAGGGAGTCCGATCAGGGCATAAGATCCGAGTTTCTTGTACTCGTCAGGGTTTGAGGGGACTAGGGTTAGGTATTCGGCGGGGATGATTTGGTCGGTGTCGATGTTATCGCCGACGACGTAGCAGACGCCGTGAAACGTTGTTGCCGCGGGGGCTGAATCAGTGGTGGAGAAATTGGCGGCTGCAGCACTATGGCGGCGGAGGGGTTGTGGAGTAGCGGTGAAATTTGAAATTAACGAGCATTTTGAAGGGCATTTGGGGGAACTGGAGAGTTTAAGATTAGAGATAGAAGTGAGAGAATTATGGTGGTAATTGGAAGATGTGAAGGGTTTAGGGTTTGAGAGAATTGAATTGAATGAAGCTGTGGCCGCCATTGATGAGAGCTCGATTATGTGGGAGAGAAAAATAGTGTGTTGTGTGTTTTTATGGCTGCGCCGCCGATTTAAATGGGCCGGGTTGGATAAAGAGAATTGTTATATAAACCCGTAAAATTGTTGAGTAAACCCGTAACGATAAAATTACAATTATGCCACCGAATGAAATTACTTTTCTACCCCTAATTCATACACCCATTACCCCACCTTCCCCCTCAAGCTTAACCACTCTACCACTCTACCACCCTTCATCTCAACCCACCGTTTCTCTCGAATCCGGCCACCACCATCCCAACCGCCACCACGCAGCTTCGACACAATCCTCCACCCACTACCATTTCTCCATTAAAACCTATTTTCTCACTTTCCAATTCCCAGTTCTTCAACATATTAGAAAACCCAGATTTTGCAAAAATTCTACTAAGAGTGACCGAAATTCGCTCAGTTCTGGCCACACCCGGCCGAAAATATTGAAAAAGTTCGGCCACACCTGGCCGAAATTTTTAAAAAGTTCGGCTCTGGTTTGCCGAATCTGGGTGGTTCGGCCGGGTGTGGACGATTTTTAAGTAAAGTTCGGCCACTACTGGCCGATCAGATCCAAATTTTCGGTTGGTAGCGGCCGAATCACCCAAATTCAGAAATTTAAATGCAATCGAACCAAAAATTGAAATTTCTCACTCTCACTTTAAAAATCAGATGATTTCTTCTTCTTTTCTTTCTCTCAAACTGATTTTCACTCTCTTTCTCTCTCTAAAAATGGTGGTGGGTGGTGTGGGTGAGAGAGAGTAAATGAAAGGGTTAATGGGTGGGGGTGTGGGTGTGTGGGGTATAAAGGGAAAAGTGGGGGGTTTGTTTTAATTTTTTGGGGTGGTTTTATCGTTACGGGTTTACTCAACAATTTTACGGGTTTATATAACAATTCTCTTGGATAAAGCCTAAAAGCCATTATTAATGAGCATGGGCTTGGCCCACAAGGAGCCCAAATGTAATAGGTTGAGCCTGTTGCAAGTGGATCTAGGGCCAGTGAGGTTCGGCTTGGCCCACAAGGAGCCCAAATGTAATAGGTTGAGCCTGTTGCAAGTGGATCTAGGGCCAGTGAGGTTCGGCTTGGCCCACAAGGAGCCCAAATGTAATAGGTTGAGCCTGTTGCAAGTGGATCTAGGGCCAGTGAGGTTCAGCCGCACCGTAGTCGATGGATTTGCAATATCGTTCGTCCATTTGCATCTCGATATCTCGATGGAAAAATTTCCATTTACCCACACATTTCAGAACTTATTCAATCAAAACCCAACCCAAATAAAAAAAAGACAATCTCCTTTTTTATTCCAAATCAATATCCCTTAAAACCCCATATGCTATGAGTCGGCCCTAATTATTAACGGAAGGGAGTATTTCGTTTAATGTTTCCGTCTGATAGTTATTAAGAGCAATGACGATCTCCTCTTTCAAGCCGCTTCTTCTCAAGCTCTATTTTTCACCATTGAAGACCTCCTCAAGCTCGATTTGATTCTACAATTGAATCCTTCCCTAAATCCAAAAAGAAAAGGTATTAGATCTGGTGAATATTTTAATTAAATCTAAAATCGTTTTTGGTTGAATTTTAATTATAAAAATCGATATTTTTAGTTTTTGATGATATATCAACTTATTTTGTAAATAATGAATAGTTCTATTGAATGTTTTACTTGTAAAATAAGCAATCAAATAAAATTTTTCTTCAAAATCTTGATTGTGTTGCTCTCTGCTCTCGATTATTTCATTTTATTTTTTTATGATTTATCAACGTATTTTGTTATTGTTGAACATTCTTAGGTAATTTTTGTATATATATATATATATATATATATATATATATATATACTACGTTAACTGTCTCTGTTTAGTCTTTTGTTTATGTGTTATTCAATTTGAAATAATTAGGTCTTATATCATAGGGTATAAGATGTTATAAGACCTACCAGTAGACTTACACCCTGAATTAATTATTGATTTTTTTTTTTTTTGCAGAATATTTTCTTTTTATCTGATATTGTGATGGAGTCTGATGTGATTGTACTGTTGTATAAGAGAAAGATGACATCTCGTCGATTGTGAAAAACAAGGATACCATGATAAAAGATGATGCAAGGAGCCATTGCAGAAAAAGGAAAACACTCTCTATGTCATACATTTTAGCTGGGAAACAGTCTTGTATGTTGGTTTGAGGAGAAGTTACAAAGAGAAAGATGACATGTTGTCGATGTGGAAAAGAAGGATACCATAATAATCTAACTAGAACACCGGAACATGTCCTATACCAAGATTATATGTTGTTTCTAGGTTCAATCAATTTAATTTCTATGAATCTATTGTTGGTACTGTTGTATAAGAACATCAAGTGATCTTATAGATATAAGATATGTTGTTGTTTATGATGTTGTAAATGACTTATAGCATGTCTTATACCTTTTGCTATAAGACCTCTTATTAGTGTTGTTGTTTATATTGTTTTTTATGGTATAAGATCAGGTGTTATTATTCTTACAATTTGTGTATGACTAATAATAGGTCTTATACCTGTTACTATAAGACCTCTTATTAGTGTTTTAACATTTTATTGTTGGTCCTATACCAGTTGCTATAGGACCAATTAAAGGGCTTATATCTTTGTATATGATGTTGTCAGGTCCTAGACCAGTTGTTATAGGACCAATTAAAGGGCTTATAGCTTTGTATATGATATTGACAGGTCCTATACCAATTGTTATAGGACCATTTAAAGGTCTTATTGCTTTGTATATGATGTTGCCAGGTCCTATACCAGTTGCTATATGACCAATTAAAGGGCTTATAGCTTTGTATATGATATTGATAGGTCCTATACTAATTGCTATAGGACCATTCAAAGGTCTTATAGCTTTGTATATGATATTGACAGATCATATAACAATTGCTATAAGACCAATTAAAGGGGTTATAGCTTTGTATATGATGTTGCTAGGTCCTATATCAGTTGCTATAGGACCATTCAAAGTTCTTATTGCTTTGTATATGATGTTGGCAGGTCCTAAACCAATTGCTATAGGACCAATCAAAGGGCTTATAGTTTTGTATATGATGTTGGCAGGTCCTATACTCATTGCTATAGGAACAATTAAAGGGCTTATAGCTTTGTATATGATGTTGCCAGGTCTTATACCAGTTGATATAAGACCAACTAAGGGGCTTATAGCTTTGTATATGATGTTGTCAGGTCCTATACCAATTGCTATAAGATCAATTAAGTGGCTTATAGCTTTGTATATGATATTGACATGTCCTATACCAATTGCTATGGGACCATTCAAAGGTCTTATTGCTTTGTATATGATATTGCCAGGTCATATACCAGTTGCTATAGGACCAATTAAAGGGCTTATAGCTTTGTATATGATATTGACATGTCCTATATCAATTGCTATATGACCATTCAAAGGTCTTATAGCTTTGTATATGATATTGACAGATCCTATAACAATTGCAATAGGACTAATTAAAGGGCTTATAGTTTTGTATATGATGTTGGCAGGTCCTATACCCATTGCTATAGGAACAATTAAAGGGCTTATAGCTTTGTATATGATGTTGCCAGGTCTTATACCAATTGCTATAGGACCAATTAAAGGGCTTATAGCTTTGAATGGTCATATAGCAAGTGATATAGGACCTGCAACTTGATTTACAAAGACGGGTCGAGATGAGTAACAAAGGAAGTGATGAAAAGTAAATAAAATTGAGACGGAACGAACATCAATTATTCATCAAAAAAATTAAAAATTCTGAGTAAAAAAATATTCATTTAATAAGAGTTATAGGACCTGGAACAGGTCCTTTACCACATTAACAAAAAAAATAATCAAATTTAGGTTTAAAATTGGTACATAATTGATTTGCTTAAACCAGGTAAAAACGAGTATGTGCACAAAAAAAAATCTGATACCTAATTTTTTTTCGATTGACTCAGAGTTTCAATGGAGGTTATCAATGTCTTCAAAGAGACCTAAATTAGGCTTCAATAGCTTCGATTGAGGCTTCAATGATGTCGATTAGGGTTTGATTTTGGTTGGGAGAGTGATTCGCACCGGTTAGAGAGAGAATGAGAGGATTTTTTGATGGTTTGATTTTTTTGATAATGAGAGGCTACGTGAGGTTACGAAAAATTAACAGCGCTTATAATCCGTTAAAATTGGGATTAAGTGAAATTAAAGTGACTTATTAATTTGAATTAAGAGTCCTTGACTCTATCTCAATAGCTATCATTTTTACCCTTCTCCTTAGTTGTATTTTAGTCGTTTTGATTGGCTCGGTATTTCTTACCATTTGATTAGCTCGGGCTCAATCCCGCTTATACTCCTTCCCCTAACTGTTACGCATGTTACAACAGCCGCCCCAAATCCGTTTCTAAGTGACCAAATTGCCCTCAAATTAACATTTTGATAGTGGACGGTCCAGATTTAAGATTTGGGAGAAGGGTTTTTCTACACACCCTAATTCATCCCCTCCCCTTTTCCCTCCCTCCTCGTCAAAGCAAAACAGACCTTAGCGTCTTGGCCGCGCAGCAGTGGAGATTCTGATCCAATGGGTACTCTCTCTATCTTTGACTTACTGTATGTGCTATGTGTGTGATTTGTCTGATTACTTGCGTATATCGATCATTTTTAATCATGAAATTACATTTTGGGTTTATTGTTGAAAGTGTGAATTTTTTAGGGTATTAATTATCATTACTGATTGGGTCAATCTTATCTTGAAATTTTTGATTTGGGTTTTGATTTAAAATGTGATTTTTGAGTGTATTGATGATCATTATGATTGGGTCATTCTTATATTTAATTTTTTTATTTGGGTTTTGATTTAAAGTGTGATTTTTTGTGAAGATTGATGATGAATTGTTTGATGATTTTATTAAAGGTGCTTACACATACGTGTCGGAGCTATGGAGGAAGAAGCAATCGGATGTGATGAGGTTCTTGCAGAGGGTGAGGTGCTGGGAGTATCGCCAGCTTCCTTCAATTGTTCGTGTCACTCGCCCCACTCGCCCTGATAAGGCTCGTCGTCTTGGTTACAAGGCCAAGCAGGTAATTTATTATTTTATTATTATGTTTGAAATGTGTTGATGCTTCTGCAAGTCCTGTTTGAGTTTGGTGTAAATTTGAATGGAAATTATTTGTGGCACAGATCGAGGTGTCTTCGGGGTCTATTTTTATATAAATTTTGTTGAAATGTTTTGTTTTGAGGGTCAAAGTTTTAGTTGGATTAATGGGTCAGCCATGAAATTTAATTTATATACATTTGCTTATCGTTATGGGGATTTCTCTTTTGGATTTAAGATAAATACCCAATTTTAGATACTTTAGCCTAATTTTTTTATGTTTGTTTTATGAGTAGGTGCAGGCATGATGATATTGCAGTTTAAATAAGTAAAACTTGTAAAGAAAGAAAGATTGTTTCTTTGCTTTGTATTATATCCATCTTGTTTCAGATTTTGGTTTTGTTACGACACATATAGTTTTAGTCCAAAAATCCTTGTTCGCTCTGTTATTACTCAATTGCCTTTGGATTGTATGTGTTATTGCCCAAGTCTACTTGGGTTGGTCATTGTCCGTTTAACTGATTATGGCTAACAATTTTGAGCCCAATTTGTGCTAGTTTAGATAGTCTTGTCGAGGAGAATCATTCCACGTTCACGAACTTATGCTTTGAACCTATGTTAAACAAACAACTTTCTGAACATATTCTCAACCCCTTAGCTCAGAGTTTGCATCTTTAACTCTTTTGAAAATTCAAGACATACTGGTACTCGCACTTAACATTTTGGTTTGTCCCTTAAAAGAGTCACATTCTTTGTGCAATTTCATGAAGCTAAAATTGACTAAGTGACATCCTTATAATGTTTGACATTTACAATCCAACTCTCTTTTTTATTTGACGGGAGTACTTCACATTTACTATTCATCATTTTTTTAATATAAAAATGACAGCTGATTTTGTAGTAGTGCAAACCAAAACTTCCCCTAAAAAGTGGTCGTAATATCTCACTCACTCTGTTGTTTTTGCTTCTAACCAAGGCTGTCACATGATTTTTGGTTGTATTGCATTTAATAGCAAAGGTTAAGTTCTTCAGAGACAAATAGTTAGACATTACATGTCTGAGGATTAGGTGTGGTTCGTTTTCACTGATAAAAGTCACCTCACCAATATTTTCAAAGAAACCATACTCTTGCTCGATTTATGGGTGTATTCTGATGGTGCGTGGCATATTGGATTTTTTTTCCTGCTTTGTTACATATGAAAGTTAAATCGTAATACGGTCTACTCTTCTCTGGTTTACTCTAGTGTTGGCTGCTTATTGTTCTCCCCGATCATAGATTTCTATGATTCTAGTTTATGTTTGAATATGAGGCCTTTGCCTTCCCATTATCTAGTATTCAAAAATGTTAATGTCTGCAACCACTTTATTTAATTGTGATGTGAATTATCACCATTTAGTGGGTATGTCTTCATGCCATAACTTACGTTCCATGTGATTTATCTGTATTACATTGTTTGCCTTTTTTATCTATAACCCTTATGTATAGGGTTATGTGGTCTACCGCGTCCGTGTGAGGAGAGGTGGTCGCAAGAGGCCTGTTCCCAAGGGTATTGTGTACGGTAAGCCCACCAACCAGGGAGTTACCCAACTCAAGTTCCAGCGCAGCAAGAGGTCTGTTGCAGAGGAACGTGCAGGAAGAAAGTTGGGTGGTCTTAGGGTTGTGAATTCATACTGGCTCAATGAGGTAATATCACACTTAGCCTATTTCTTGCTTGAAATATTTTATTAGCTCACATTTCATTGTACTCCCTCCGTCCCATAAAGTTCTTTCCATTTGAATTTTCCATTACTATCCCCTAATGAACATAAGAATCACACAAAGGACCACTAATCTTAGCCCATCATGCACATCCATTTCACTCATTTTTGGAAATTTACTTATTTTAACCATTCAAATATAGAAATAAACTTTCTTTTGGGGACAAGAAAAAAAAATTGAAAACTGGGAACATCTTTATGGGACGGAACGGAGGGAGTATATAAAAACTTTGACTTAGATAAATTTGTTTCTTACATTTGCATATTAACAATGCAGGACTCAACTTACAAGTATTTTGAGGTAATATTGGTGGATCCCGCACATACCACCATCAGAAATGACCCAAGGATCAACTGGATAGTCAACCCTGTCCACAAGCACAGGGAACTTCGTGGACTTACATCTGCGGGAAAGAAATACAGAGGTCTACGTGGAAGGGGACATCTTCACCACAAGCAAAGGCCTTCTCGCAGAGCTACATGGAAGAGGAACAATACCCTTTCTCTACGCCGTTATCGTTGAGTTTGTCTGGTATTTGTCATTGCTGCATGCTTCTTTTTGTGGTATTTTGTTTGGGGGACATAATTAGGTTAAATGAGAGTCAAGTTTTGGTTTCTGATATATGTGAAACGGATTTTGTTTTCAGTTATTTAGACATGGAATATCAAACTACTTCCATGTGTAGTTTTTATGTTGGATTTTTGTTTGAATTCAGATATGAATTCAGATGAAGTTTGTATGAACATTATGGGGTGTCCATTTGTTTATTTTGCTTTTGGGATTTTGTCAAGTTGATAGCTTTGGCTTTTGGCTGTTCAGTTAGGATAATTATCGGTTGATTTAATTATCCTAATGAAAATCTAGAACTTGTTAATGTAATAATCCGAAGCTTGGCAGTCGGACTAGTCTATTTGATTTGTCTCAAAAAAAAATAATAATAATAAATAATATATATATATATATATATACATATATATATACTCCCTCCGTCCCGGTTCACTTGGCACCAAAGAGGTGGGCACGGTAACTAAGAAAAAGTAAGAGAGATAATTAATTAAAGAAAATGTTGTGAGTAGAAAAGGTAAAGTAGGAAAGAGAATGAGTGGAGAGAATAGTGATTTGATTGGTGTTGTGAGTGTAAAAACTTTCCATTTTGGGCAGTGTCAAGTGAGGTGGGACGGACCAAAGTGGAAATTAGTGTCAAGTGAAGTGGGACGGAGGGAGTATATATATATATTCAAATTGAGTGCTTAAAACTCAATGAAATTTTGGAACTATACCACTAAAATGTTTACTTAATGTTTGAATAGACATTTACATTAGGCATAATTTTTACCTTCATGGATAATAATGGAAAAGAAAATATACTCCATCCCAAAATTAGTGATCATTTTTTGATTTAAGGGTCATTATTTTGAAAAGGTTTGTTCCCCAAATTAGTGACCAATTTTTAATTTAAGGATCATTATTTTGAAAAGGTTCGTTTTAGAAGAGCTTTTTTATAAATATTCTTGTTATTATTCGATTTCAAACGTTTAGTTTTGCAAATACTAATAAGCTATGAAATATGATGAAAAAAAGGGGGGAGGGGAGAATCACAGAGTTTTTGAAAGAAATATCAAAAGGTCATTCATTTTAGAACAAAAAAAAAAAAAGAACATTCATTTTGAAGCGGAGGGAATAGCACTAAAATGTTTGAATAGGTCAAATGGGAACAATAAAGAATAGAGGAAGCCTAATACAATTTTAAATATTGCATCCTCACATATGCTAACAAGGTAAATAGCCAAAACATCCAAACTCTAGCAAGTGAAAGGGTGGAAAATCTAGACATTCATGTTTGTATAAGGTTCACTAAAGTTCATAAGCATATCACCATTTTAGGCTATAAAATAATGTAAACAAAATTTTAACATCATCTACAAGCATAAGTTTTTCTGAAAGATTGAACTTGTACTTGGAAGACTTCATAGATAAGAACTTTGCAGTGTCTGATAAATCGAATTCAACACTAATGCTCTCTCCTCCTCCTCCTCAACAATATATATATATATATATATATATATATATATATATATATATATATATATATATATATATATATATATATATATCAAAGCTATGCCTTTGATGTGCATTATATCATAACTTTGTTCCTGAAAAAACAAACCAGTTTACAATTTAGTCTTGACTTCATTATAAAGGGGTTTCGGCAATACAGTACATTATGCCATGTTTATGCAAAGAGAGGGAATATCTAAACATGCTTTTCACACACAATAAACCAAAGTCTGGAGAGTTGAGAAAAATGTTCAATAGCGTGAGGAAGATGCACTTGAATCCATACTCGTGGGCAAGGAAAGAGTAAGCAATTGAACAAGTTTTAGAAGAGAGATCTGAATCATCAATTTTGAGACACGTTATTATGTTTTCTGACAACATCTTAGTTAAAAGTGTGACTTAGAGTTATCCTAGATGTTAGGGAATGATGTAGGATGCAACAGAACCAATCTTGAGTTTGACATTCTTATATCATACTCCCTCCGACCCAGCAAAATTTACACTTTTTGCCAATTTGGTTGTCCCAACTAAAATTACACTTTCCCAAAATGAAAAAGTTTTTAATACTTATTTATTTAATGGGACCCACTCACATACTCACAACAACTAGCCATTTACTATTCTCTACCAGCGTCACATAATTCGGCACGCGATCCGATTCACATACGGAATTCGCTACCTCCGAGTGAATGCGATTCGCTTAGGTATTTTCGTTAAGAATTCGATTCATGTATTAGTAAGGTTAACTTTGATTTGAGTTCAGTGGATTACTTTAGTCCAAGTCTTAATAATGCATTTGGTGTTGGGAATTTGGGATCAGAAAATTCTAAGCATAAAATTTAACATCAATATTCATTAACTAACTGAAAACATACAACTCAAAACACAAATCTGACTAATATTTAAAGCTTGATTAAAACATAGTTAACAGTTTACTTCTTCCTAGAGTACAGCTCTACCCTAGGCCTTTTAGATGACGATGTAGGTTGACTGGACTCATCTTCTCTAGCTCCAACTTCACCTTCCACAACAAAATCACTATCTAAATTCTTCCACCTCACATCTTCAAGCTCGTATGGAGAGAATTCCAAATATGGATCCTCGGGATCAACATCCCACTTTCTACACGGGCCACTTGTGTATTCCTTTGTCAAACGAGCAATGAGTCGTAGATTACAATGAATGTAAACAAGGTTATCAGCCCTTGCATCAGTTAGCCTATTCCTTGTTAGATTGTGAATGAAGCCATAGGTGCTCCAAACCCTTTCGGCAGAAGAGCTACTAACAGGCTGTGACAAAATTTTCTTAGCAACTTCAGCTTGTGAACCGTATAAAGTCCACCAATCTATTGGGTTCCTACTAATTGCATCAGCCTTAGCTTCAGGTAGAGAAAAAAGGCCTTTCTTCATTTGAAAATTGGCAAATTGGTCACGAAGCAACTTCCGCTCATCTTCATCTTCACCAATTCTGCTTAAAGCCTTTAAGCAACCCGTCATAACCTCTTGGTCTAAATTAGGAGCAACCCTAGTGAACCCACCAAGAGCGAGAGTCTCTAAATAGTCAATATCATAAAAATGAGGGCAAAGAGCATAAGCTAAGCAATGTAACGGAATATTCATCTTGTTCCACCTACCAACAATAATATCTTTTATTTCTTTGAGATCATCTTTGCGAGTACTAGCCATTACCTTTTCTTGAACCTCACCAACCAAATTATCCATACGCTCATAAATTTCACCCATTTTAGGACCATCACCATCACAAAATTTCAGCACACTCCAAATTGGTTTTGTTATCATCACAATATTTTGAGCTTCCTCCCAAAAGTAATCATCATTAATAATTTCAGCAACCTAACCACCCAAATGTTTTATATGAGAATCTTGTTTTGCTAACCAAGTTTTCCATGCCTTAGTGACAACTGTTGTTGCTAATGCATCTCTAACATCAAGCAGCCTTTTCAACATAATATACATAGATGCAAACCTAGTGCTTGATACATGCAAGAGAACCTTAGTTGTTCTAGATGCAAACAACGCCTTAGATTTGTCATGCCCTCTAAAAAAACATCACAATTTTCTTTCCTCGCTTTCGTATCTCAGCCATCCAAGGAAATTTCTTAGATAAATCTTTGAAAATCAAATTCAAGGTATGAACAGTACATGGAGATTTGAAGATGTGAGGATGTACCTGTTGAATACGTTTTCCAGCGCTCACACAGTTACTAGCATTGTCGGTCACAACCTATATCACGTTTTGGGGGCCAATGTCATCGATGGCCTTGAGCAAGAAGTCTCATATCAATTCACCAGTTTTCTCCACCCCAATGAAATTTGCAGCATGCATAAACATTGCACCTCGACTGTTTGCAGCAAGTACGTTTATCAACGGATCCTGCTTGATGTTACACCGTCTGATATAACAGAAACTCCTTGTGTGTACCAAGTAGCTTGTAGGGGAGCCAAATCCTTCTCTACCCTTTTCTTTGTCTCATCAAGTAGGGTAGTTCTTGTCTTCTCACTGGATGGTAACCCTTCCCACACCAGTTAATTTTTGACACCATTTCAACAAAAATGTTGCATGATATAGACGCTCTCCGAAAGCTCCGAGAAAGAGTCCAGCAGAGAGAAGATGGAGGTATTTCAGCATCTTTAACCAAATCAACAATCACACAAAGGGAAGCACCCAAACCCAATGAAACAATTGAAGGTAAATTTACACTCACTTTGTTTATAATGTTTATGTTTTGGTCATTTTAATTTTTTAATCTCGTTTTAATTTTTTAATCTCACTGACATATTATTCACACACACTCTACTTTACAATTGAAGGTAAATTGGCCAATTTGAATTGGCATGATGTAGATATGAGCATAATGAAGTGTTTAGCTGCTAATAGGATCCCTTTTAATGTTTTGAGAAGTTCTTACTGGGTTGAAATGGTGTCAAAAATTAACTGGTGTGGGAAGGATTATAAATCACCATCCAGTAAGAAGGCAAGAACTACCCTACATTAATGAGACAAAGAGAAAGGTAGAGAAGGATTTGGCTCCCCTACAAGCCACTTGGTACACACAAGGAGTTTCTGTTGTATCGGACGGATGGAGTAACATCAAGTAGGATCCGTTGATAAACTTACTTGCTGCAAACAGTCGAGGTGCAATGTTTATGCATGCTGCAAATTTCAGTGAGGTGGAGAAAACTGGTGAATTGATATCAGACTTCTTGCTCAAGGCCATCGATGACATTAGCCCCCAAAATGTGATACAGGTTGTGAACGAGAATGCTAGTAACTGTGTGAGCGCCGGAAAACGTATTCAACAGGTACATCCACACATCTTTCAATCTTCATGTACTGTTCATACTTTGAATTTGATTTTCAAAGATTTATCTAAGAAATTTCCTTGGATGACTGGGATACGAAAGCGAGAGAAGAAAATTGTGAAGTTTTTTAGAGGGCATGTCAAACCTAAGGCGATGTTTGCATCTAGAACAACTAAGGTTCTCTTGCATGTAGCAAGCACTAGGTTTGCATCTATGTATATTATGTTGAAAAGGCTGCTTGATGTTAGAGATACATTAGCAACAACAAGCATGGAAAACTTGGTTAGCAAAACAAGATTCTCATATAAAACATTTGGGTGGTGAGGTTGCTGAAATTATTAACGATGATTACTTTTGGGAGGAAGCTCAAAATATTGTGATGATAACAAAACCAATTTGGAGTGTGCTGAAATTTTGTGATGGTGATGGTCCTAAAATGGGTGAAATTTATGAGCGTACGGATAATTTGGTTGGTGAGGTTCAAGAAAAGGTAATGGCTAGTACTCACAAAGATGACCTCAAAGAAATAAAAGATATTATTGTTGGTAGGTGGGACAAGATGAATATTCCGTTACATTGCTTAGCTTATGCTCTTTGCCCTCATTTTTATGATATTGACTATTTAGAGGCTCCCGCTCCTGGTGGGTTTACTAGGATTGCTCCTAATTTAGACCAAGAGGTTATGACAGGTTGCTTAAAGGCTTTAAGCAGAATTGGTGAAGATGAAGATGAAGATGAAGATGAGAGGAAGTTGCTTCGTGACCAATTTGCCGATTTTCAAATGAAGAAAGGCATTTTTTCTCTACCTGAAGCTAAAGCTGATGCAATTAGTAGGAACCCAATAGATTGGTGGACTTTATATGGTTCACAAGCTCCGCAACTTGCTGAAGTTGCTAAGAAAATTTTGTCGTAGCCTGTTAGTAGCTCTTCTGCCGAAAGGGTTTGGAGCACCTATGGATTCATTCACAATCTAACAAGGAATAGGCTAACTGATGCAAGAGCTGATAAGCTAGTTTACATTCATTGTAATCTACGACTCATTGCTCGTTTGACAAAGAAATACACAAGTGGCCCGTGTAGTAAGTGGGATGTTGATCCTGAGGATCCATATTTGGAATTCTCTCCATACGAGCTTGAAGATATGAGGTGGAAGAATTTAGATAGTGATTTTGTTGTGGAAGGTGAAGTTGGAGCTAGAGAAGATGAGTCCAGTCAACCTACATCGTCATCTAAAAGGCCTAGGGTAGAGCAAGTGTACTCTAGGAAGAAGTAAACTGTTAACTATGTTTTAAATCAAGCTTTAAATATTAGTCAGATTGTTAAGATTTGTGTTTTGAGTTGTATGTTTTCAGTTAGTTAATGAATAATGATGTTAAATTTTGTTTTCGGATAGTTAATGAATATTGATGTTAAATTTTATGCTTAGAATTTTCTGATCCCAAATTCCCAACACCAAATGCATTATTAAGACTTGGACTAAAGTAATCCACTGAACTCAAATCAAAGTTAACCTTGCTAATTCATGAAGCGAATTATGATTTGAATTCTTAACGAAAATACCTAAGCGAATCGCATTCACTCGTGGGTAGCGAATTCCGTATGCGAATTCGTTTCGCGAATCGGACCGCGTGCCGAATTATGTGACGCTACTTCCAAGTTCATCATGGTACATAATCAATTGAATTTTTTACCCTACCTTTAAGTATTATTTAGGAACCAAAATTTCATCCACAGAAAGGTACATTAAGAATACTAAGAACTGCAACTTTTATAACTTTACAATAGCAAATGAACTTTTGTGAGTCTTTAGTCAAAATATACTCCTTTTCTACACTGGGACGATCACTCTTAACTAACACGAAAGAAGACTATACCCCTTTGTCCCAAAATTAGTGTCCATGTCAACCGGAAACAACCTCTTTGTGCTTTGATACAGGGCAAGACTGCATACATCCAACCCCCCTTTACCCCACCGTCGGTGGAAGCCTTTACGGCACTGGGGTAATGTTGTTGTTGTCAACTACAATCTACTCCTAATTTGCACTTGCAGTGAAATAATGTGATAATTTGCGATATTTATGCATATATGTAATCAAAAGTGTTTCTGAATAAACCTCCTTAATTCCTTGGAACCTAGAAATGGGCACTCATTACTTAGGACTGAGGGAGTAATCAAATAAAATCAAATGGAATTACCACTCTTGCGAACCAATTGAACATCTAGTAGAATTATATCATACTTTCTAGCAATTAGGAATGGAAAATGCCAGCATTTTATTAATTAAAAAAAAAAAAAGGAGAGCAGACCTACGTGGATTTGGCATAAGATGAAGAAGAAGGAACGCGTTTATTGCGGAACATCATGTAGCCAACCGGCAAGACGACGCCGATCATCATAATAGCAGCTCCGATTATGTATCTCAATGGACTCGGCGGCTCTACCTCTATGATAAGCGTCCTAAACTGCAATCGGATTATGAATATCGTTGGGGCGTTTCCTCAGCAGCGACGCGCTACACTTCAAAGACCTGGGTGTAGTGATAAGTATGCAAAGGTTGCTAGGTCGTCGCCCGGAAGCGACGCTCCATCTCTTCGCTCGGGGGTGGTGTCAAATATGCAAGGGTGCGCTACACTTCAAAGACCTGGGTGTAGTGATAAGTATGCAAAGGTTGCTAGGTCGTCGCTCGGAAGCGACGCGCCATCTCTTCGCACGGGGGTGGTGTCAAATATGCAAGGGTTCCCGCTTTGCGGACGAGTGCGGGTAAAGAAGCTAGTCCATAGTAGGTGTAAGGGTAGTAAGATGCGCTTTGGAACTTGGAACATTGGATCATTGACAGGAGATCAAACAGAGGTGGTGGAAGTTATGAGGAGGAGGAAGATTCACATAATGTGTTTACAGGAAACTAAGTGGGTTGGAGAGAAAGCAAAAGAAATATCGTCTTGGGGTTTTAAGCTTTGGTACTGTGAAAGGATAAGGGTAGAAATGGAGTGGGTATCATTATTGATAAGGAGTATATTAATGATGTGGTGGAAGTGTACAGGAAGAGTGATCGAATTATGGGCATTAAACCGGTGATACGTGATGAGATTATAACTATTATTTCCGCCTACGCACCACAAGTAGGGTTGGATGCATCTATTAAACAAGTGTTCTGGGAAGATTTGGAGGAGGTAGTGCAACGAGTACCTAGTGGTGAGAAATTAGTGATTGGTGGTGATCTCGAACGGACATGTGGGGTCTAGTCGATATGGCTTTGAGAGCATACATGGAGGTTTTGGTTTTGGAGAGAGGAATGAAGCAGGAAATAGTATCCTGGACTTTGCGTTGGCATATGACTTGAGTATAATGAACACTTGGTTTAAGAAGAGAGAATCTCACTTGGTGTCCTACAGAGTGGAGGTAATGCGAGTCAGATTGACTTCTTCTTAGTAAGAAATACTTGTAGAAAGAGTTATACAGATTGCAAGGTTGTTCCGGTGAGAGCACAAAGAACTCAACATAGACTCGGTGGTACTTGATTTCGAAGTAAGAGAATTTCGAGGAAGAGAAAATCACAGGTAGACCACTAGAATCAAGTGGTGGAGACTTCAAGGGGAAAATCAACCGAAATTTGTAGCTAAGATGGTCGATACCGGTGTTTGAGCGGATAATATGGAGGATATGGATATAGATTCGACTTGGACTAAGATGGTACATACCATAAAGGAGGTGGCGAAAGAAGTCCTTGGAGAATCTAGAGGAAATGGGCCACCAAGTAAGGACACATCATGGTGGAACGAGGAAGTAAAACAAGCAATAAAGGGCAAGCGAGAATGCTACAAATTATTGGGGAAATGTAGGAGCGACGAGAACTATGAGAAGTATAAGGAAATAAAATAAAATTATAATAATAAAAAATAAAAATAATAATAATAATAAAAAAAGAAAATAATAATAATAATAAAATAATAATAATAATAATATTAATAATAATAATAAAATAATAATAATAATAATATTAATAATAAAAAAAAAATAAGAAAAATAAAAATATAATAATTATAAAAAATAAAATATAATAAAATATAATAATAATAAAAAATAATAAATAATAATAATAAATAATAATAATAAAAATAATAATAAAAAAAAATAAAAAATAAAACATTTTATCCCCTTCCGGAAAACATTTTCCTTACCAAACAGTCGAAAATATTTTACACCCTTCCTCCGTAAAACATTTTACAGGAAAAAATTTTACAGGAAAATATTTTTCGAAAAATGTTTTCCGAAAAATATTTTACGTCGTAACAAACGGAGCAAAATGTTGAATAACCAGTATTATCAAACTCACAACAAATAAATTAAAATAAATTGTTAATTTTTTATTTTTGTCCTTTTAAACCATTAAATACGCTCACCCACCTCAATAACCCACATACTCCCTCCCCCCTCCCATTTTCTTTCTCTAAATACTTGCAAGACCCATTTAACTCTCTTTTCACTCCGTCAATATTCATATAATCAAGAATAATTCAAGAAAGGTGTGAAACCCTAGAATTCAGTCGTGTGTGGAAGATATTTTGAAAATTTTCGACAACCAAAGCTTAAAAAAAAAAAAACGGTTCTGCCGAGTGTCGCCGAATATTTTAAAATGTTCGGCCGAATGTGACCGATTTTTTTTTATAATTTTCAGCCGGATGTGGCTGACTTTTTTAAAATATTCAGTCGGTTGGCCGACCTCAATATTCAGCCGCATTCTTAATCTCATAACTTGAAATAGTGAATTGAATTTATCAAATTTAAATTTAGAGAGTCACAATATGGAGAATTGTTTGTCTTCGAAAGAAGAGAAAAAGTTGGTCGAAATTTATAGAAGTGGGTGATCGGAATTATGGAGTAATGAAGAAATGGATGAAGAAAAAAGTATACTCCCTCCGTTTCGTCTGTAAGGGCAAAGTTTGTGCCTTGCACGAAAATTAAGAAAAGTAATGTAGGAAAGAGAAAAAGTCTATAGTAAAATAAATGTTGTGAGTGAAAGATGATGTAGAAAAGAGAAAGTGGGGTAGAAAATAGTTAGTGGATATTTATTGTGAGAGTATGACAAGTGGGTCCCACAAATAAAAAAGTAATAAAAAACTTTCCATTTTTGGATTGTGCCCTTTCAAATGAGACGCCACAACAACAACAACAACAACAACAACAACAAAGCCTTAGATTCGTGTCATGATAATGTGACAAAATTTTTACGCTGGCTGTCACATGCCTACCGCAATCCTCACCCTTTATCCTGACTTGAGACAGGCAAGGATAAATCCTTGGTGGGTTTTTCAAATGAGACGCCCAAAAAAGAAATTTGTGCCCTTTCAAACGGGACGAAGGGAGTTTAAATGTTAGGGTTAACATAGACATTTCATTGAATGACAATTTTAAAAGAAATAAAACTACGAATTTACTCAACAATTTTACGGGCCTATATAACAATTCTCTTCACGAAAATAGTAGTAGGCTCTTTACAAACTATTCAAACGTCCAAAGTTTAACCAAAATATTAAGGATGATGTATAATCGAGCTCAAAATAAAGTTTCACTATATCACAATCACTACATTCATTATGTAAAAAAAGGAGATGAAATCGGACGTGAGAACCTTTAGTTGGAGAATAAGATGGAGCGAGATGGATTGGATTGAGTGAAACGGATCTAGACTGATAGAGCGGATCGAGTTTGCAAGGAAATACTTGTTAATATCTTTTCCTTTCCTTGTAAATATTGTTTCCTTATGTTAGCTTTATATTTTAGGAAAACTTTTTATTCAAGTAGGAAAGTAGAAAATATAGTAATGGTAGAATTCTAGTCAAAGTAGGAATCCTAATATTGTGTATATATAGGGTTGTATCAATTGTATTTCTCAAGAGAGTGAAATAATATAGAAATCATAATCTTACTCCTCTCCACATTTTAACATGGTATCAGAGCCTCCGAGATGGGGGCCTGATGACTGATATGCTTTCGCGATGAATTTCTGTCGAAACATGACGGAGACGAAGAAATGACGGGAGGAGTCCATGGAAGCCTCTTCGCGGCACCGGATGTGCACGACAAACGCGTTGAGGAGGGACCCGTTCATGACAATCAGATTTGCTCCTTCGTGGCACGGATTGTGCGAGACAAACACGATGGAGCACGGCCAGAAGAACAGAAACCAACAGCAATGGTGGTGGTGCCAAAGCTGGTGGCGAAAAATGAAGAACTCGATGGTGGCAGCGTTGAGAAAGGAAGACGCCGAAGTGAAAATAAAAAAAACCCCTCCAATTTTTTTACCGATTCAATGGCAAGTTGGGTATCTACGTTGTGGATTCTCCAACTTGAGGGGGGGGGGGTTGGAGAATAAGATGGAGCGAGATGGATCGAACCGAGTGAAACGGATCTAGACGGAGGAGAGGACCGAGTTTGCAAGGAAATACTTGTCAATATTTTTCCTTTTCTTGTAAATATTGTTTCCTTATGTTAGCTTTATATTTTAGAAAGACTTCTTATTCAAGTAAGAAAGTAGAAAATATAGTAATGGTAGAATCCTAGTCAAAGTAGAAATCCTAATATCTAAAGTATAAATGTGAACTTGTCCTTGCTACAGTACTATGAACAGTACCAACTGTCAAATTTTCCATTTTGCCCTCACTAAGTTGTCCCTTTCCCATTTTACCCTTAAAGGGCAAACCCCGGTGCGCCAAGCGCTCCCCGCCAAGCGGGGGTTGGGAGAGGGAACCATTTGCTAGAGCCTTCCCCTGACAATTGCCAAGAGGCTGTTCGCCAAGGTTCGAACCCGTGACCTTATGGTCACCAAAGGAGCAACTTAACCGTTGCGCCAAGGCTCGCCCTCCATTTTACCCTTAAAAAAAAAAAAAAAAAACGTGTCCTCGAACATAAACTTTTACTAGTTATATATATACATAGGGTTGTATCAATTGTATTTCTTAAGAGAGTAAAATAATATAGAAATCATAATCCTACTCCTCTCCACATTTTAACACCTTTCCATCCCGATCTTCTCATAGTACCGCTCTTAACAATGATTTGGGAAACACAGTTGCCTTTACAATATTGCATTCACAAAATCCTCCCCCAATATATACATATAGCTTTGAGATCACAAAAACCCTATAAAAATGTGTATAAAGAGTTACAGTGTATTTCTTAAAGATTGTTTAATAAATTTTAATTATTTATAAAAATGTCGTTATGCGTTTTAAAAGAGTGTCATTGGTTATGCCTAAAAGACTGTATGTAATAATGTTGAAAAGTGACAATGTCAGTGTTGGAAAATGTTAGGGCTAGTGTTGAAAAGTGACATAGTATTTTAATAAGTTACAGTTATTTACAAAAATGTTATTCCACATTTTCAAAACACATTTTTACAAAAAATCTATTAAAAAAAAAAACTTGATTTTAAGATATTTTGGCTTTTAAAAAGTAAATAGCAATAAGTATTTAAAAACTTGGCCAATAAGTGTTATAAAAAGTTAATATTTTGAGAATAACCCTTCAATAAAAAAAAAAAAACTCCCTTGTCCAGATAGAAATATTACTTTTATTTTTAGTTTGTTTCAATATATAAGGTTATTAGTTGTTTTGTTTTTAAAAATTGACAATAAGACCCACCTGCTACATTCACAATAACAATCTACTTATTATTATTTGAGTAAGTTTTAGGGGAAGCCTGTTTCTCCATAAGTTATAAAAAGTTCACTTTCATCCTTAAAAATATCAAGTTTAGACCTTAAAATATTGAGTTTAGGCCTTAAAATATCTAGAAAATAAAATAGTGAGTTTAGGCGTTAAAATAGTGAGTTTAAGCTAGAAAATAAAATAGCAAGTTTAGGCTTTAAAACAGTGAGTTTAGATTTTAAAACACCAAGTCGATATATTTAAAAACATGATTTTTTATAACTTATGAAGAAACATATTTTTCTCAAAATTTTCTGTTATTATTTATCAACTTTATCTTTTCTAATTTATTTTTCATTCTCGCTGACATTTTTTAAAAATCTATACCTATAGTATATTAAGGTGAGTGAAACTCATTATAGGAATGACACCTCATCCTCTACTAGATTTATTTGCCTTCTAATCTTGCCACGTCAGCCGTGAGAGCCGCCTAACATGGCTTTTGACCTCGTTCTACTTAGTTCATAATACTAATCAATAACATAGGGTATGTAAATAGGTGTATTCATTGTATCATATTATACATTATTTGAATAAACTTTGAAGTAGAAAAGACAATGTAATACAATGTGAATGCTATTATTGACAATACTAATTTACACTTAATAGATATACCTACTCTTATATATTACAATATATCTCCTTATTCAGTTCACTTAATAGGTATACCTACTATAATACATTACACTATATCTCTTTATACAAAGTAAATGATCGAAAATACTTATATAACTATAATAGGTAACATCAATTTAGTAACTGATTATAATTATTCAAAGGGGAGAATTTCAAAGAACATCAACTTAAATGACTGAAACCCAAACAATACAAACTGAAGAGGCTATTATTAACAACATATCACACCTATTGGCATTCAACCTCCAGAATTTTGTACATGTGTATTAATGGGTCCTAAAAGTTGATCTTCTCTTAAACAGCCATTTGCATTCAGCACTGGGAATAGACAAATTCGTCAGGTATTTCTCTATTGCATATTTCATAATAAAAATATTAACAACTTCATATTTGTATAAATTATCACTGCTCTAATATAAAACAAGGTTGAATGCATGCCCTCATCTATGCTATCATAAATTATGCGTCATACCTGTTTATGCAGACAAAGATCTTACGATGGCTCCTCAATCAATCTCCATCAACCAATTTCAGCGTGGCAGATGTGAGAAGAGTTTGACAATTCGTGTCTCCCGTATGTGGCGATCCTACAATACAAAGAAAGGCCGCGAATTGATGAGCACGGATTTCCTTGCTATAGATGAGAAGGCTATTTTAAACAATGTTTATCTATATATACTACCTGTAAATAAATAAATTGATCAGGAGTAACATAATTTCTATTTTTTATCTCCTCTTGCAACAATATATACTGCCTGTTAATAAATAACTTGGTCAAAAGTAACACAATCTCTACTTTTTACGTTCTCTTGCGACAGGCTGACTCAATTCAATGTTGTGTTAGAAGTAAATTCGTTCCAGATTTTCAAGATTTATTTGTTGAGGGTGATTTTTATCGGCTTAAAAATTTTACGCTGGATTTCGCAAGACCATTCTACCGTGTAGTTCAACGGGACCTACTTATTCTGCTGGATGCCTCAACTTATGTTGAGCAAATTGTAGTGGATCCACCAGTTATTCCGAGACATCTATTTCAAATTGTTCCCTATAATAACCTACTTACTTTTAGCGACGGCAAGAAAAATTTATGTGGAAAGTCTATGACCCCCCCCCCCTTATTCTATATTGTTATACCATTTGTGATTAAATCTAATGTCGTAATCTGTTCTTAATCCAGATGTTATAGGGTATGTTGTCGGTGTATCTGAGCCTGGGGAACGCATGGCAAACTTCCAGATAGTATCAATGCAATATATTGACATTGAAGACGTCAGGTCAGTACCTTTTCTCCTACTGATTCAGAAACAAATAACTACTGAATCATTTAACATATTTGGATATAATCATAGTGGAAACAAGATCAGGGTAACTATTTGGGGTGATGAAATTATCAATATGGCCCGGCAGCTATGCAATGCTATTCAGCGAACTTGGATTATATGCTCAGTCATACCCAAGATTGAGTCAAATGGTAAGTATAATAGACTGAACAATTTCAAATTATGTTTCTACCATCTTGTCTATATTATTACTAATATGACAGGAAATCTAAGTGTATCCTCGTGCAACGTGTTTTTATAACGAAACAACAATATTCGAGATTGAGGAATTTCTTAAACTGTAATATTCTAACTAATACGATTTTTTAACTTCTTTCATATACAATCTCACACTAACTTCTTCAGTTTTTATTTCAATTACCTTCTTCTTAATAAGAAATTAAGTATTTTAGCACTTATTCTTTTATTACCAGCCACTACAAGAAAAATGGCTTTTCCCGGCACTTTTAATCCGGCACTTAATTTTGTGCCACCAATTTCCGGCACTTTTTTAATAAGTGCCACTAATTTCCGGCACTTTTACAAAAGTGCCGCTAATTTTTCGGCACTTTTTTAAAAGTGCCGCTAATTTCCGGCACTTCTTTAAAAGTGCCGCTAATTTTCCGGCACTTTCTTAAAAGTGCCGCTAAATTCCCGGCACTTTTGAAAAAGTGCCGCTAAATTTCCGACACTTTTAAAAAAGTGCCGCTAATTTTTGGCACTTTTACAAAAGTGCCGCTAATTTTTCGGCACTTTCTTAAAAGTGCCGCTAATTTTCTGGCACTTTTCAAAAAGTTATATAAAAAAGTTAGAAATTAACTAAACAAATGATATTATAATAAAGAAATGAGGGACGGATAATATCCTTCACTATGAGTATTTTTTTGAATATATTTAAATGTTTTAGACTTTTTTTAGTAAGAAAGTTTTTTTCAAAATGTTATATATGTATGGGGTTTATCAATTATTATTATTATGTTATATTTTTTATATCAATTATTATTATGTTATTAACAAGTATTTTTGTAGTATTTAGTGTTTACATTAATTATACAATTATTATTATTAAATAATTTTATTAATTTTTAAATGAATTAAATATTTTTTTAAAAAACTAAGTATCAATATTATCATATCTAATTAATATTATAAATATGTGTTATTACTAATAACACTAGAAATAATAACTAAAATTAAAAGCATGGTGTCATTTACTCATTGGTTATTATATGTGCACATGGATCCTCATAATGTATCAACTATTTGATCTCAACCATTCATTTGATTAATATCAATGGCTCACAATTACCCAACCAATTCATTTAAAACCTACCCCTCTATCCCTACATCTTATCCCCAAAACAATAACCATTCACATCTCCCAACCCCATTTTGGATCTGGTAACTCCCCCACCCCTTCCCCTTCCTCCGCCACACTACACAACCACCACCAACCCCTTCCTCCGAACTCTTCTGCAATCTAGCCGGCGGCACAGGAGTCAGGTCTTCCAGATCTCAGTCGAATATCTCGCCGCTGAGGTACCTCTAGTCTCGTTCTCTATCGATTTATTCGACTGTCAATTAGAACTGGTTTTGAATTCTGCGTGATTGTGTTTAATTTGGGAAATTAGGTCTTGGAATTGGCCGGAAATGCTGCGAGGGACAATAAGAAGACACGAGTGGTGCCGAGGCACATTCAGCTGGCCGTGAGGAACGATGAGGAGTTGAGCAAATTGCTTGGAACAGTCACAATTGCCAACGGCGGTGTGATGCCTAACATTCATGCTCACCTTTTGCCGAAGAAAGCATGAGGCGCCTCTTCCAAAGCCGATGCTGATGATTAGATCTGGATCGTATTTCATTCACAACCTCTGTGAATTGTAAACACAATTGATAGGATGAATTGATGATATTGGTAGAATTAGGATAGGATTGATTGAATCTTTTGGATGTGTAGAAATCAAAGAATAGTTAGGTTTTGTTTCTTTTTTCTCTTCAGTGTTAAAAGTTCTGGTCAGGAATGGAGAATGGTAATGATGAAATTAATCGAGATTGCTAGACAACATATTGTTGCAAAGCATCATCAAGTTCATTTGTGTAGGGTTGCTAATTGTTGGTTTTTATGCGACTCCATTAGGTCTGCCTTCTTTACCGAACTTGAACCCAAATTGAGTTCTCAGTGAAGCTATCTAGAGAGAGAACTTAGGCTAGTCCCCTAGGGTGGATTACTCTATTCTGCCATTCTTTAAAAATTGAGTTCTCAGTGAAGCTATCTTGAATTTAAATAGTATTCCGCCATTCTTTAAAAATTGAGTTCTCAGTGAAGCTATCTTGAATTTATATATTATTTTATTTTTTAATAAAAAATGCCAATTTAGCGACGGAAATTTGTGGATTTAAAAAACTGTCGGAAAATTGTGGCACTTTTAAAAGTGCCGGAAAATTGTGGCACTTTTCAAAGTGCCGGAAATTATGGCATTTTGAAAGTGCCGGAAATTATGGCACTTTTAAAAGTGCCGGAAAATATGGCACTTTTAAAAGTGCCGGAAATTGTGGCACTTTTCAAAGTGCCGGAAAATTGTGGCACTTTTAAGTGCCGGAAAGTATTGCCGACGCGACTTATTATGGCACTTTTAAAAGTGCCGGAAAATGTACCGGAAATAGCTTTTATGGCACTTTTTTCTGATTTGTGGCACTTTAAAAAATGCCACAAAAACCTGTTTTTGTTGTAGTGAGCTAACATTATCAGAAAATCCCTAGAAAGACCTTTTTTTTTTTCTTTTTCTTTATCAATTATCTCCAATCTTCCTCCAATTTTATCTACTTTATACTTGTCAAGAATGAACTATTTAGCAGTAGACAGACTATATTTTGTTATCATCAACATCACATTAGGTGCAGTAATAAACATATTTCTTTCATTGAAATTTAATGTCCAGTTTTCAGTTTGATGCTGAAGTTTTAATAACTTCTTAGGACCATCATTTATATCTTAATTTTAAAAAGTTCATAAACATCATTTCTATACATTCTAACAAAGAACTTTTTCTTCATTGAGATAGTAGGAGTATCAGACTCAAGTGTAACATATGTGACTGTCGTCGTTATTCTTTGGTGAGAAGGTTAATTTTACTGTTAAATAGTATACACTTTTAACTAGGAAAAATTGAGAAAACAGTAGAAACTTAGCACCAATAAAAAGAAAGTCAATTCACATCCATTATATCACATGAATATGTAACAAGACATTTTATAACTTAAAAACCAAAAAAACAAACATGAAAAAACTAAAACATATCTAATTAACATTAAAACAAAACACGAAATTCACGCAGCCATGCTACCCATATTGAACCCCAACAAAAATTTAACTGCGAAACAAAACTGGTAAACAAATTACTGAACACCATCAAGCACCTTTGTTGATACCAGACCAGAGTATTCATAAACAAAAAGAAAACGACCATATTCATTAATTCCAAGGACTAAAAACCATTTGGTAAATTGTGTTGTGGGATCCCTGGATCTTCAACCTGCATGACATCTGCAACCACGAAAGAAGTTGGTACAGTCACTGCTTCAGTAACAACCTTCTTGACTTCTAAAAAGCTGACATTTCTATCATTCATTCCACTAACTGAACTTTGCCACTATTGAAGAAAAACAATAAAATCATCTCATTCCCACCTCCCCTTAATTCCATCATTTGAAAATCATCATAATAATTCATTAGTAAATCATGAATGATAGATCTTCCAAACCCAAGACTGATTATTGTCACATCAGGCCGTAAAAACCTTACATAAGTATTAAACTTCATGTTGATTTCTTCATCAGCAAGAAAATCATCGGCCAAGAACATGAAAGTTAACAAACTATTTCCACCCTCAAAATCAAGGCTCGTTGGGAAATTATCAGGGACAGTAAAAATTTCTAATTTCTCAAACATTTCATTGGGAAACCTACGCAAGAGAAATCTGACTTGATCAGCCCTCCTATCAGCCACCACATACCTTGCATCCTCCCCATAAATGTCAGGAGTGCGAAATGTAATGCTATTTCCACTCAAAAGATGAATATTTGGATTCATAGCTAGATTCATTTCAACAATGGGATGAAAGAGTATATGCAGTAGCTGAGAAAGAAAATTAATGGGTTTGAAAATTTTTTCCCCCTGATGAACCAAGGTAAAACCGTTGGCACTTATATTAACTAAATGGGGAGGAAATTCTTCAAATATCAACCCAACAGACACTAAATCTTCAAGAGACATGACTGTTATTTACTAATTTTGAACCCCTACAAATTCTCATAATTAACACATATATAATGCTATTTGTAAATTACAACCTAGGTCATCATATCATATCATGTCCATAATAAAAGCCCCAATGCAATGAATTAGATAGGAGGGAGCAAGTAATAATACCTGATCACTTTCATCGATTCTTCTTCACCGTCCGTTTTCCTCCTTGGATATTGAATGCGAATTCAAATTTATCCACAACGTTGTATAAAAAAATTTAAAAAAAATAGTAACCTCCGTCACTCATCGAGCAAGAATAATCATCATTACATTGAGAAGAAGAAATAAATTCGCACAAATAGACCGTCAATGGATACTTCGATGTAAGCACCGGTTTTCGCCGTTACTTACCGTCACCTGGAAAGATAAACAATCAATAAAAAATTTACTTTCAAATAACCCCCACCTAATATATGAAGACTTAAAAATATCCTACCTTTAAGTTTTTCAAACAAAATGAACCTTAAATTATTCAAAATATCTAATTAACCCATTCTAAAATTTTATTGTCATAACAGTCCTTGAAAACATATACCCGTACGAAGCACGGGCTTAAACCTAATCCATGTGAATAGTCAAAATAAGAGAATCGGACGAGTATAATAGGTTGAATTTGGAAAAGGGGAGTAATACGATGACGTCTTAAGCTGTGGAATACTCTCGTTTTCAAATTGCGGGTAATGTATTGGTGGATGGCTGGATGCCGCATCACACATTAGTCTGTGCTTCCAACGAGAGAGGAAATGAACAATCTTCGAAGAGCGCTCTCTCCAAGCTTCCCGCTTGTTGTAGGATCCACAACAAAGAGGTCTTTCCAGACGCTGAAATCATCGGGAGATCCGCCATTGGAAACTTTTACTACAACTCCTCCTCTCAGTCGTGGTGTTCACGTCTTCCATTGCCCTGTATGTAAACTCTCCTCTTTCAAAGTGTGTGTGTGTGTGTGTGTGTGTGTGTGTGTTTGTGTGTTTCCATTGATTCATTGAATTTAAATGATTCGGAATTCTGGGTTGTTAAGGACTCCATTAATAGTGAATTGGGTTTAAACGGATTTGGGTAATTAGGTGAAATGTTTTGTGCGATTGGAAGAGTTTGAATGTTTGCTAATTTTAGTTTTCGTATTATGAGTGTTTGGGATTCTTTGTCTATTTAATTGGGTTTAGTTTGATTGATAACAATTAGGGGGGGGGGTATTAATTGGCAATGGGATTAGTTGGAATCTTGGCCAATCTACATGCCCTGAACTTTGAATTGAATGATTGAAAATCTTTGGTTTGAGATATTGGGTATCTTCGATAGATTAGTAATATCAATTTGATTTTTTGATTTAATAGGATTAAGTTGGTGATGCTACCTGATGTTGTGTACAAATAAAATGTAATCCAGTTGTCAAATAAAATATGAAGAATATGAATGACTCATCAATAAATTAATGATATACGTGGAAAAGTCAACTATAATAATCAAACCGCCAGGTTGGTAGTCAAAGAGGAGCCCTATCTCCAAGCGACTTAAGGTGACCACGTGCATGAACTAAAGGGAAGTGGAGCGAGATTACTGACTCTGGCGAAATGGTGATCTCACTTCATTAAAATTGATCAAATGGATAAAAGAAATGCGGAGCGAGATCACCGACTCTGGCGAAATGGTGATCTCGCTTCGGTCAAATTGATCGAAATGACCAAGAGAAGGCAGAGCGAGATCACTGTCTCTGGCGAAATGATGATCTCGCCTATTTTCTTAAGATTCCATTCCAACATAATTCAAGTCCGGCGAAATCATCTATTCCGGCGAGATGGTGATTCTGCCTAAGAGATATCTAGAACATTCTTAAACGTTCTCGACAAAGGACTAATCATTTCTGACACATACAGATTGCTATCGAATAAGACAAGAGACAAATCCTCCTTTTGGCGCCACACGATCCCTGAAGAAGTGGGGGAGTTGAATAAAGTATGTTGGAGCTAACCAGGAGGAGACACGTGTCATTTGGTTCATGACGACAGCGATGACGTCATATCACCTTGTGAGAGTATATATACAACTTTCACCTTTAACGTCAGGGAAGCCATTTTTTCCTACCCTCAAGATCTTTCTTTTCAGTTTTAAGCTTTCTTAATAACCAGATACATACTTTCACACCGGATGGGCTTTAGCCGGAAAAACCCCCGACTTAGCTTACGGTGCTGATTGTGCATGTACAAGGTGGACGACTGTACCAGACATTCTACCGTGGAGTCAACGTTTGTTGCAGTCAACAGAGCTCAATTTCTGGTAGCATCAGTTTCGTTCAATTGCCGGAAACGAGTTCATCTCCACCAAAGGCCTTTTTCATCTTCAAGAAGTTCAGATTCAGAGTCATTTAGAGATTAGCGTTTGTTGTTGTGTTCAATCAGTTCCAATGGAGCCGATTGGGACCTGAAAAGTGAAAACCCTCAACTCGGTTGTAGAGATTCCCACTTTCCACAAGAATCAAGAAGAATCACCTCAAAATTCTCGGGATACTTTTCATACTTGAACATCGAGAAGAAGACGTCAAACTCCTTCTGGGTCAAGGAGAGGTGAAGGAAGGACTGAGAAAGAGAAGGAGAAGGACGACATTGCAGTAGCAGAAAAGGCGGCCAGGGCTCAAGAGGCACTCTACATTAAGTAGCATAACTAGTTGCTACTCCAAGTGCTGAAAAATAATCGTAATCTGGAAGAGTTAGGCGAGACACCTTCGGTACTCTCCAAGGAGATAATAGGCGACATGCTATTTACACAATCTAAAGTACCAGAGCCTAGCTGAGGCGGCAGAATGGAACAAAGCAAAGAAGTGACTCAAGGAAAATCAAAAGAGCTGGAAGCCCCATCTCCACCCAGGAGAAGGACCGACCGGGAAGAAGAAATGAGTCGAGGAAGGCGAGCTGAAAAAATGAAGGAAAAGGAAAGCGAGCACATAGAGAAATCCAAGTCGCGACATGACCGGGAAAGAGAAGAGAAAAGGAAAAGAAGGAGAGTTCATTATGTACCAGGAGTGGAAGATGATTCTTATTACTACCGGCATTCAGATTCAGAGTTGGATTCTGGATCCAAATATGACAGCACTTATACTCAAGGCAAGTCGTTGTCATCATGTACCAAATGACACGTGTCTCCTCCTGGTTAGCCCCAACATACTTTATTCAACTCCACCACTTATTCAGGGATCGCGGGGCGCCAAAAGGAGGATTTGTCTCTTGTCTTATTCGATATCAATCTTTATGAGTTAGAGATGGTTAGTCTTTTAACGAGAACCGTTAGGAATGTTCCAGATATCCCTTAGGCGGGATCACCATCTCGCCGGAATAGATGATTTCGCCGGACTTGACTTATGTTGGAATGGAATCTTAGGAAAATAGGCGAGATCACCATTTCCCCAGAGCCAGTGATCTCGCTCTGCCTTCCCTTGGTCATTTCGATCAATTTTACTGAAGCGAGATCACCATTTCGCCAGATTCGGTGATCTCGCTCCGCCTTCCTTTTGTCCATTTGATCAATTTTAATGAAACAAGATCACCATTTCGCCAGAGTAGTGATCTCGCTACACTTCCCTTTAGTTCGTGCACGTGGTCACCTTAAGTCGCTTGGAGATAGGGCTCCACTTTGACTACCAAATTGGCGGTTTGATTATTATAGTTGACTTTTAAATGTATGTCATTACTTTATTGATGAGTCATTTATGGTCTTCATATTTTATTTGACAACTGGATTACATTTTGTTTGTGCACATCAGCTGGAATGTTAGCCAAGTTCTATACATCAATTGTTTGAATTGAATGGTACTTTTGACATATCGGGTGTCTGTAACTCTCATTGTCGTAATGAACTAGATTTTATTTGATTGGACAGGTTTTAATCTGTTTATCAGTTAAATAGGGATAAAGCTGGTATCAAGCTTTTATTTATATACACTAGTTCACATAGATGAATGGTTTGATGGTTCTAGTTTTGACATATTAGGCATGTTTAATTCTACAAGAAATTAATTAGGTGGAATTGTGGCCTAATTCTTGCACACTAATTCATTGAATTGAATGATCGGAGATTTTAAAATTTGACTTTTTGGGTGTGTTGGATATTATCTGATGGAAAACAATTCAAATTCGCTTTGTTTGTAATAGGATGAAGTTGGAATTGTGGCCAAATTATCAGAGACCATCGCATCAAGAGGAGGAAATATATTGGTAGCTGATATTTTTGTTCCCCAAAATAAAAATGTTTTCTATTCCAGAAGGTCTCTCTTTCCCTCCCTCCCTCTCTCTCCAAGTATGCTGTAAATGTATATTTGACTTGCTCTTGTGTTCTTTGTATGATATGAACTGACAATTTTAGTGTGGAATGTGGAGTAGAATGTTTTAGGTTTCATCCGAAATTGACAAGAGTAATGCTAGGATCCCATCTTTCCCCAATCTCTATGGCAAGGCATGCGGATGGTAAGACATCATATCACTTATGTTCTAAATTGTGGGTCCACAAAATAACCAATACATGCCTTGCCTAGTAAGATTAGATTAGAAAGTTGGGAGTCCTAGTATTTTCTTATGACAACCTTTGCGTGAGATTCCTCTCGAGTATTTTGAATATGCTTAAATGTCATTTTGAAATATAATCTTCTTTTTCTTCTTCTTTTTTTTTTTTTGATAACTTAAATCCAATTTCATAGGAAAAAATATCAGTGTTACATGGTTTACTCCAATGGTATTATTATTATATTTTGATAGAAAAAGAAGATTTATTAGATGGAGGAAAATTACAAAAGAGAAGAGAACAAGATGTACTCTAACGAAATAAAAAGAAAGAAGAAAAACAAAAATGAAGAAATTAATGCAAACAAACACAATACACTCCAATCTCTACACAATTCGGTCATGGGTAGTCCTCGAAAAGCTCCCAACGCCGATGCCCACAAGGAAGCAAGTATATAATCCCCTCCTTAAGTAAATGAAAAGATAGTGCCATGTTCTCAAAAATTCTGGCATTACGTTCCATCCAAATACTCCACAACGTCTCAAAAACCCCACACTACCATAATCTATTGGTGTCTTCATCCTTTCCAAATCTCCAAAATTTGAATTTGAAGAAAGTCATTTACCATAACAAGACACATCCAACTCTCCGCTAATATGGAAAACATCTCACACTAAAGTCTCCAAACAACTGAGCAACGTAAAAAGAGGTCATCGTGAGATTTGATTTTCCTATAGCACATCACACAAATGTCGGGGACAAAGCCTTATAAGGGCGTCCCCGCTGTCCAAGATCACTAGTGTTCAAACGATTAAACACTAAAGACCAAACAAAAGCTTTCAATTTCGAGGTAACTTTTGACTTCCATACAAAACCACGTAGAGGGTAAGGAATTGGAGTTGAAGCTTGAATGAGAGACTTGAATAGAGAACGAGAAGTGAATCTACCTTGAGAGTTCCATTTTCGTTTATCAGAACATTCTAAAACTATATGGGCTGAAAAAATATCTAGCTGTACTGTGCTGTCATTTCTTGAGACTCTCAATCATTCAAATTACGAGACAAATGAAAATTCCACGAGAAGTTGTTCCCATCTTGAACAACAAATTGAGAAATGGAGCGGGTTGGAGGGAAATGCGAAACAACCGAGGGCAAGAAACAGACAAAGAATTAGAACAAATCCAATGATCCTCCCAAAACCGAATACGCTCACTATTCTCAACAAGTAAACGAATATGAGGTGTTAAAAATGAAAGCATGAATAGATAAATTTTCAAGGACTTGCACGAGAGGTAGAGGATAATATACTTGTATCTCAACCGTCGCTTTGAATTCCAAACTTGCTCCTGATAACTTTGTGCTGATAACTTTGTGCCAAATATAATGTGGTTCCAAAGGAAACCGCTGCAACCATTTACTTACTCCAATGGTAGGTTATCTGGTTATGTACTCCCAAGTCCCACCATTCCATGCAAATAGTGTTACTTTACTTTTTAGGATATTCTAATAATATTAATATTCACGTGACATCATAACTTTTTCAATCACATAATGTTGTGTAATGCTTACTTCCGAGGGTATTATCTATTGCATCTCTCAAATTTTTGTTTATATATATGGAGCCTTTGAGTTGATTGGAAGAGCATCTATTAAATGCTTGACTTTTTGTATTATAATTCTTTGGGTGTAAAGGAGGAAGTATTTTACTTAGAGGCTATATTTGAATCGGGACCATAGTTGTCAAAGGCGAGAGGCAGACGAGATGTACTTGGAAAAGGCGAAAGGCGAGGCAGGCGGGAAAAATGCGAGTAAGGAGGAAAATAGACAATATATTAATAAAAATAGAAAATATATATCTATATACATACAAGGCCAATCAACATTTTAACACGTTGTATTATGCTTTAGCCTCGGTTTTAACCCACCTTGTATTTTTTAGCAGTTTTAACCTTTGTACTCCAAATACGCATATGTTTTTGCCCAACACACTAACTCCTGTCAAAAAATGTTACAAAACTTAACAAAACATAACGAAACCTCCATTTATTTTACAAAAATGGTTTTCCCCTGAATTCCCCAATCATATACCATTAAAATTCCCTTCTCCCACTAACCTACTCGTTATCAAAATCTCGAACTCCACCCATTTTCAAGAATAAGACATTATTTTCTTAAAATATGACTTGTGAGGACGGATCAAGCAACATGAAATTTTTGATGGCTTTAGTAGCCACACTGTAATTTGGATACGAGAAATATCCATATTTTGTTATTTGGTTTTTCAGATGTATAGATGTATAGTAGTACAGTAGTCCTTGGGCTATGGTTTGAACTAATTTCCACTATTATAAGGAATGGACAAACATCCATTATATTCGGAATGATAAAAGATTTTATATCATCTTCACCTTAAAAATGAGTATCCATTTTTTTTCATGAGCATGTACTTTTTTAAGTGGTCATTAGCATAAATGATAAGTGCTCATTTTGAAACATAATTAATGATATATAGTGAGTAGTGGGAGGATAGAGATTTTAACGGTGTATGATGGGGGAATTGAAAGCCATTTTTGTTAGAAAAACAGAGGTTTCGTTAAATTTTGTTATATTTCGTTAGGTTTTATAACATTTTTGGACATAGTTAGTGTGTCGGGCAAAAACATATGCGTATTTGGAGTACAGAGGTTAAAACTGTTAAAAAAATACAAGGTGGGTTAAAACCGAAGCTAAAGCATAGTACAAAGGGTTAAAATGTCGATTGTCCTACATGCAACATATAAACAAAGCATAAAATGTTTGGTGAATAAAAATAAAATATTAAATAAATTTCACAATTTCACATATAATATTATTCTAATATAGTTCAAACCTCAAATTTAAGAATTCTAACACAAAAGGCGCATGAATTAAAATTACGAAGTTCAAATCAACAAGTACTAGTTTTAAGCAAGTGAAATAAACTTAAACCATTTAACATTATCGAGAAAATAAATCAAGTTCTAAAGTCATGAATAAAGTAAATGAAAATTTGAAAAACAGGGGACTGAAAAAAAAAAAAAAAACAAAATGCAAAAAGGCGAGAGGCGGGCAACAAAAAGGCGAGCAAGGCGAACACCTCGTGAAGAAAGGCGTACATCTGCCTGCTTGGTTACAAAAAGGCGACCGACCTCCCAAGGAGCCAAAAAGGCGAGGCGGGCGGTCGCATTTGACAACTATGATCGGGACTTTATTAAGTTGTTAGGTTTGATTTATAATGACTTAGGAAAAAGTTAGTGAGAGAGAGAAGGCCTCAATGAGCGAGAAAGTCCAAATTCCAAAAAAAAAAAAAACTTAAAATCACGCTGCTAACATGGCAAAAAAGTGCTGTGTAACCTTTTGCCTGTTATTTTGTTAGACATGCAAAAGGAGCTAATTGGTTGTTCTAATGGAAAATGATGAAATCATTAGTTGCAACGCTCTATGGCTTAGTATCCACTAACTGCAACATGAAATGAGATGCCAAGTTACCTGAATTGCATAGTCACAATTTGATGGGTGATAGTATGATGAAAGAGTTATTGGCTACAAAGGCCACATGAAGCACCTGGCATTATTCCCATACTTTTGATATGGGATTTAGGTATCATGGAATTTTATTTTATTTTTGGTTTAATCATCTGTTATTCGGATTCGAGCTGAAAGGACCACATAGGTAGTAAAGCTCTCTATACCAAGTGCAGTTGCATTCCCAGGGTACAGACCCGGGATGTATCTGAGAAATGGTTTTAGACTTTTAGTGTAAAGGGTGGTTTCGACCAGAGGACTTGATCAGAATCGAGTAGGTGCATGAAGCCTTCTTTACTGTTTGTTTGCCGTCTTTTACTTCTATATTAGCCCCTTTCTCGTCTTTTTGGTTTTTAATATGTGAGTCTATGTATGTACTCCCTCCGTCCCATTAATATGTGCACAAATATGAGAGTGCACGGGAAATTAAGAAGAAATGTTATAAAAGTAGGTGTTGTCAATGGGTAGGAGAGAGAAAGTTGGGTAGGAACAGTATTTGGATAGTTGTTGTGAGTATAACAAGTGGGTTGATAAAGAATTGTTATAAAGTTTCCATTTTGGGAAAGTGAGACTTATCAATGGGACACCCAAAAGGGAAGTTTGTGCATGTATCAATGGGACGGAGGGAGTATGTATTTTTGTGCTGAATAAATGTAACCGATGGTTGGAGTTTTTGTGCTTTGTTGAATCTGGTCAACTAAAGTCAGCTCCAACTTACAGTGAATTTGTCTTCGATGCTACTAAATGGCCTCGACATCAAATGGAAGAGGATTTTAACAAGTTATCAAAGATGTACAATGCAATGAAATCTGTTGTCCGGGTGCCTGCCACAGACCCGAAGTATAAAATTGCCGTACTAGCTTCAAAGCAGGTACCTTTAGAATTTCACTCGTAATCTCATGTTTCCTCAAAAAAAATTTAGATACCAAGACACTAAATACTATATCTCCACTATTCTTTTTTCATGGACCAAGTATTATTTGAACCATCAATTTGTTGGTGCAGGAGCACTGTCTTGTTGATTTATTGCATGGGTGGCAAGATAAAAGACTTCCTGTTGATATAACTACTGTAATAAGGTAGAGTTTAAGGATTTTTTTCCTTTTCTTTTACATTCTTTTGTTTTGTTAGTTCCAATGATGACACTTAGTTTTCATGTAAACAGTAATCACGATAGAGGTCCAAACACTCACGTGGGTCGGTTTCTTGAACGTCATGGAATTCCTTATCATTATTTGTCTACATCAGAAGAAAATAATAGAGAAGAAGAGATATTGAAGTTGGTTCAAGATACTGATTTTCTAGTTTTTGCTAGATACATGCAGGTAATTTATATTTTCATAGAACTTGCTTTATACCTTTAGTTTCAAGAACTTTCTGTATGTACCGTCCTGGCGTCCTCTACTGTGATTTTAATCCAGTATATCAGCCTCTGATTGTAATTTGTAGGTAATATCGGGTAATTTCTTAAAAAGCTATGGGAAGGATATTATTAACATTCACCATGGACTATTGCCATCTTTCAAGGGTGGGCATCCGTCTAGACAGGTTTGTTTTTCATCCATTTCCAGGACATCAAATTATACAAAAGCACTGTCATATCAGGGATTCTTTTCATATTGCATTTAAAAGGTTTTTATACTTCGTGACAGGCTTTTAATGCTGGCGTAAAAATGATTGGTGCAACAAGCCATTTTGTCACTGAGGAACTTGATGCTGGGCCTATTATTGAACAGATGGTGAATATTCTCATTTTTTTACAAATACTTGAAAATTCTTTGGTCTTCCATCAGATTTTGATGCTGCCAGCTAAATATATTGGTTTCTGAATGCTAAATGATAATTCAAGCTACAATCAGCATTAGCTGCAGCAAATATATCCCTTGAATCTCAGTACCTATTTATGTATACTATCAACCATTCAACCTCCTCCCCCTAAAAAAAACACCACCCAACAATCCTATATTCCCTACCATGGTGTATGAAACATAAGGAAAAGTGAGAGCGATCTGAGGTTCTAGTGCAGCATAGTGTCCTTATTTTCCATTATTCCCTCCGTCCCCCCAAAAAAAAGAGTCCTACCTTAGCCTTTTACATCAACTTGATCATAAATTTATGAATTTGTAATTATCATAATGAAATTCTAAAAGGCATAACATGTAACAAGTTCAGCCATGCTGACTAAATCCGCCCTGTGGCCAGTCGTGATGAGGTATATTGTGTAGAAGGTCCTAAGATATACTCCCTCCGTCCCAGCCCAAAAGGCACAAAACCAACGCGCACGCAAATTAAGGAAAGTGATGTAGGAAAGAGAAAAAGTTTAAAAGTTGTGAGTATGAAAAATTAAATAGGAGAGAGAATGAGTGGGAGGAATAGTTAGGAGAGAGAATGTTGTGAGTGTAAAAGTAAAGTAGGAGAGAGAATGAGTGAGTGGAATAGTAATAAAAACTTTCCTTTTTGGGACTGTGCCTTTTTAAATGGGACACCCAAAAAGGAAATTTGTGCCTTTTCGGCTGGGACGGAGGGAGTAGCTTACAAGTGCCCATGGAGTAAGGGGGGATGAAGAGAAAAAAAGTGGAGGATTTCATACCTTGGCCAGGGATCAACCAAGGTTGTAGTCAAAAGCAGACAAGCTTAACCAATGCCCTGGTGTTGTCTTTGAATCGAATAAATCTATACCAATTGTTCTAGTGAACAAAGGTTCAGATATAAACTATCACAACACAGTTTATACTTGGATGTCGTTGAGTTACCAAATCAAATTAGAAGTAAAGTTGGTATAGAGAGGGCGAAACAATGTACTCCCTCCGTCTCAGATAAATAGTTCCTTTGACAATCAAACTTTTTAAGAATATAGCTTTACTTGCGTTGTATCTTCTTGAATTGCACTAAAATCATACTACCTCCGTCCCTAAAACTATACTCCCTCCGTCCCACGTGAGTGGAGACCAAAAAATTGGGAACACGAATTAAGGAAAAGTAGGAGAGAGAATTAGTGGGGGGAGGTGTTTGTGATTATGAAAAATAAAATAGGAGAGAGAATGAGCGGGAGAAATAGTGTAAAAACTTTGCCATATTGGGCAGTCTCCACGTGGGACGGACGAAAAAGGAAATAAGTCTCCACTCACGTGGGACGAAGGGAGTATGTCTCAAGGAATCAATCTCTTTTAGTAATCCCTAATCACTGTGCCCAAAATTCTAAGTTTCCTTATCTTGTTATAACAGTGGTGCATGATATTAGAAAGTATTGTGGTGGTCCCACATTTTTATAAAGGCTTTGAAGTTATCACGTATGATTTTCAGGTTGAGCGAGTCTCTCACAAAGATAGTTTGCAGAGTTTTGTACAAAAATCTGAGAACCTTGAGAAGCAGTGCCTTACAAAAGCAATAAAATCGTATTGTGAGTTGCGAGTTTTACCTTATGAAAAGAACAGGACTGTTGTATTTTGAGGTATTGACAGAAAGAAAAATATAGTGAATGCTGGATTTTTTTGTATATTTTTTCCTCTTAATAAAACTCCCCTTTGTTCATGTATCTTGTTTTATTTTCATGCATTCACATTCTGAATCTCAGTACATTATTGTCTGCTTTGTCTGTCATGAATAGTTATTGTGTTGGAAGTATAGGTAAATAATTTCAAACGTACAACACATGTAGCCTTTTTTTAATCCTTCAAAAGCATTTTTGTTGGACATTTAGCAAGAATTATTTTCAATGAATATGAATTATTATATATCTTGGAGGGGGACTTGCTCCGTTTCAAGCAGTGATCAGCTCAATTAGTGAGGAGTCTAACTGTGGGGGTTCAGTTTGCGAATTCAACAGCAAGCTGGTACAAGGAGTTCTTCAATGCGAGGGTCGTATATGTGGAGGCTGGCCTAATTTACTTGCTTTCCATCGCTGACAAAGTACTCTGGTATGTTCTACTTCCAGATTACTCCCTCCGTCCCGAAATGATCTTCTCACTTTTTTTGTTGTTATTACGAAGGTACTTTGACCAATAAATTTGGGTTGATTTACTTATCCTAATGAAAATCTAAAAATTGTTATTAAAACACCATTATAAATACTATCAACAACAATTTTTAGATGTTCATTAGTATAATTAAATTAACCAAATATTATTGTTCAAATACCCTCATATTAACAACAAAAATAGTAGGAAGATTATTTCGGTACAGAGGGAGTATGACAATTTGAACACCAAAATGCACAACAGTGGACACAGCACACACACACACACAACACCTTCCATGGTGTTTGCCTGCGAGAGCACATCAAGAAAGAAAGAAAAATACAACAGAGGAATTTACAAAATTTAGAAGATTACAACTGCATCAATCTTCATTCCAAGTGTTGTTTATATTTAAGCAGGCTGTAAAAGCTTAAAAGGACTACAAGCTAAAAGGAAAACCGAGACAAGGCTGCCACCATCAAGGTGTGCATAAAGACAGCTTCTACACGCAGTGCAAAGATGGTTGGTGAAGCACCCTACAAAACAAGGTCAGATCGTCTTTCCTTCTCTTCAACTATTTATATTATGAACAAACTAGTCAAAAGCTCTTGTTAATATTCAAATATGTCAAAGAATTCTCCATGTCTTCACTGCAGTTGTTTACTCGCAGAAGACCTTTAATCCCTTCTACCCATTTTTGTTTATGGGCTTTGTTCCTGCACTTGAACTCTATAAGACCCTTTGCAGTTTTAACCCCGAAATAGGCTTCTATGTTTTCCGTATCTTTTCTGTATGGCCATGAGGATATCTCATCGCAGACTCCATAAACAACACCTGGAACCAGTAGGGGTAAAAGGGTAATTATTTAACATGATTGTATTGAAAAGAAAACTACAGGAGCTGTCAGAACATGAAGTGAATTCGTACCTTTATCCTTCTTGGAAAAGGCTCCTCCCACGTTTTTAGTTTTTAGCTTGATAATGACCTGCTAGTGTAACTCGTATGAGAAAAAAAATCCCATATTTTGCTATTCATTTCATTATGGTAAAACTAAATGTTTAGAAAGTGGATAACAAAAATATTTATACATCTTTGCCTTTAAAATGTATAAAAGTATACATTTTCATAATGCCCCTTAAATGAAATATGGACATTCATTTAGGGACGGAGGGAGCAGTAAAGTTTGAACACGATATCTTTATATACCTGGGACTTTTTGTTGATGTAGACTGACACATACTTCGGCCGTAGCACCCCTGAAAAAATGACATATTCTATATTATTTTAGAGAAATTGCTAAAGAAATAAAGATTGAAAGTAGAAATTTCATGTCCAAGTCATACATTCTTATGGAAATCATAAAAAAATTAAGAAAAATCACACCTTTATTTGTGTGTTGCACTAAGTCACCAGAACAGGGAGGATCACGTTCTTCTGTTTCTAAGTGAAAAGCAGCAACCGAGAAAGCTTCTGCCATACCCTTCTCGTACGGAATTACAGTTGCATTCTTCTTTGCTTCTTTTGGCAATCTAGCTTTTAGAGCAGCTTCTCCTCTCAGAGCTATTACACAAGGGAAAGCTTTCGATTAAGTTACTCATAAATGATTAAATTAAGCATTACTCCCTCCGGTTCAAAATAGTTCTGTTTTAGAGGTTTTTACATGTTTTAAGAAATGCAATTATTACTGCTACTTCTGTCCAAAAACTTTTCAATTTTGCTTTTAATTAATCAAGAGAAAATTGAAAAGTTTTTGGACATTCATTTTGGGAGAGAGTACAACGTTATAAAGCAAATACCAAAATACCCTTATTAATTATTTATCTCCTATGCATATTACTTTACTCAGAAAATACAATCAATGCAATAGAACAAGTTTCAATGTAGGAGTAAAATTGAGATTTAAAGGCTTTAAGCCCAAAAAATGACAAGTATTTTGAACCAAATTTTAGCTTTCAAAACGACATGGCGACATCTATATTGAACCGGATGGAGTATGTGATTATTTTTGAAAAATTATGAGAATTAAAGTCTAATATTTGCAGAAATACCTGTTGCAGCTGCAGCTGTGAGAGTAACCAGGTCGCTAGGAGTTCGAACATCCACTGCTGATCGGACAACAGAAGCCACACGATCATGATCAGCTCCAGCAGATTCAGCCATTTCAATACAATGGGAAGCCAGGAGCTCTGTAGCTGAAGCCAAAGCCGAGCTCATTTTGGAACCACCCGAGCCTTTGGCATTCTCGGCTGCAGCCACAGCAGCCAAAGCTGCAGCCAACCCAGCCACAGAAACTGCTGCGTGAGTCCTTGCATTCTCAACACGCGCCTTATCTTTCTTCTTCACCGTACAATTTCCTAACTCCTTGCTTTGAAACCACCTCCCAATCGACCCTCTCCGAGCATTTGCAAGATTCCTAACCCTGCAAGACTGCAAAAGATATCCGCATACAAACCAAGTAGGTGAGTTGACTTTGACTAATAGTACTCCCTCTGCCCCAATATAATATGAATGTCTGATTTTTTTTTTAAAAAAATAAAAAAATTGCTATTGATTAAGAGTAAATTTGAAAAAAAAATCGGACATTCATTTTGGAACGGAGGGAGTAACTGTCCTGAAATGATTTTTTTTCATAATTCATTATATTTTTGAAAAACTAAAATTTTGAAGTGAAAAGCAAGAATGTGAATAATTTTTTCAATAAAAAATCAACATTTTCCACAAAATGACCCTTAAACTCAAAATGAATATTTATTTTGGAAAGGAGAAGTATTAGAAAATAGAAAGTGATGTGACGGATACTTACAACTTGTGGTGCGATAACTCTCTCGGGTACTACTCTTTCAGGTATAACACCGGGGGTATTCTCGTCCACGAATTGTTTTGGTTTCTGGGCAAGGGCTTTGGAGATCTCTGCAGCAGATATACTCCAAGATCTGGACAAGAACTCCATGGGCTCATGGGGTGTTTGTGGCTGAGCAATTGAAGGTAAGCTTGATGTTATCATTAACTCATTGTTGCCTTCTTTCTCGACTTTCTCTCTCCAACTCATGGAGGAAGTTCTCCTCCAATCCCTATAATCACCACGCTCCATTCTATCTCTCTGTATATGTATAATCTTTAACTGCTTTTTCTCTGCTAGTCAGGTCCAAAAACTTTCAACTCTCTATTACTGCCTATCCATTTCTGGGGTGTTTGCCTGTACAAAAACCAAAATCAAAACATAACTTAGAACATGAATATGAGAATATGAGGCTTTATCGATAAAACAGTGCTCCCTCCATCCCAAAATAAATGTTCATTGGAATTATTCGATGGAGGTAATAATTTCTTTCTGTATTAATGCTACTTCCTTCGTTCCATAATAAATTGTCAACGTATTCTAGGAAGATGATTTACTGGTTTGTACATTACGTAGTGCGATATTTATTCCGGGACCTCATTCTAGAAAAGAGAAAAGAAGAACACGTCATACAAATATAGCATATATGATGCATGTATCCAGGGGCGGAGCCAGGAATTGGCCGAGGGGGGGGCAAGATTACACGGGGGTTCGGGGGCAGCGCCCCCGAAAAAAAATTTTCGGGTCGGACAAGTAAAAAATGGGTCGGATCCATGAAATACAATGTATTTTAGTTAACAAAAATGATAAAAGTAAATAATTCAAAGAACGATTGAAATAATGTTGAAGTATTTAACGCAAACAATTTATTAAAATATATTACTCGTACAAAAAAGAAATTCAAATTTGCTAATTAAACTTGGGATAATAGGAAGAAAGACCAAAAACAAAAAAAATGGGAAAAGCCTAACGAATTAATTAAGATTGAAAAAATGTGAGGAAATTAAGAGAAAGAATAGCAAAGATGGAAGACAAATAAAATTAATTGAAAATGTAGGTAGCAGGGTTCGAACATGGATTCGAAAGGAAACACCAAAGGCTTTAACTTCACCCCTTCTACCGCTGAACCACACCACTCACTGGTGTTAATCTTGAAGTTAATTATATATATACATATATAACAAAAATATGGTGGGGGCAAAAAAAAAAATTTCCACTGCATTTCCGCCGCTGGGGGGGGGGGCGAGTGCCCCCGCCTGCCCCCCCCTGGATCCGCCCCTGCATGTATCATTTCAAGAAGAGAAGCCCTAGGGAGAAAAGGATGAGAACCATATTCATGTGCATTGATTCATATGATGTGAGACAAATTGCATTGGTAATAATCAAGAAATTTAAGGGGAGATTGGTTAAGAAATCAAGTTTTGAATAAATTTGTATGTGTGTATATATATATATAGAGAGAGAGAGAGAGAGAGAGAGAGAGAGAGAGAGAGAGAGAGAGAGAGAGAGAGAGAGAGAGAGAGAGAGGATTGGTAACCTTTGTAACCTTGGAAGCTTTGCAAGAAGAAGAAGCCTAAAAGATACCTGAGAACAAACATTGCTCTCTCTTAACTCCTAGTCCTAGATATATACATGTGATAGAGAGAGAGAGGGGGAGAGGGAGAGAGAGGGGGAGAGGGAGAGAGAGAGAGAGAGAGAGAGAGAGAGAGGAGAAAGAGAGAGCCGTGGAGAGAGAAAGAGACATGATGAGGGTTAAAATAAACAAAGATAAAACATTGTATGACTACATTTTGTGCTTGTTAATTGGTATCCATTTTCCCATGATTTGAGGTTATTTTTTTGTTTGTTTCAAAGGAAACAGAAAATCTAGTGAGAGGAAAGTAAGGGTGGACCGGTATTCTTGCATTTCAATGACTATTATTCAACATTTTATGTCTTAAACAAATGGATTATGATTATTTGATTTGACTGACTGACATTATCTAAAGTTAGATAGCATAATTTAGTTTGACTCTTGCTGATTCAATTTGTCTTTTTTTTTTTTTTTTTTTTTTTTTTTTTTTTAAGGAGGCGAGATTACCTACACCATATATTGTGTATTACAGATGATCAAACGCTTATTTATCAATGATGATATCCGCTCTAATAACTGTCCAAAACACAATTAACATGACATCCGATCTTATGTTACTGACAAGAGTTGTAAAGCTGTTGAATTATTTTCTAGGAAAAAGAAAAACAACATAAGAAAACATGTTCCGTACTTTGTGGTGAATCTTGTTCCTATTATACCCAAACAAGGGAGACCCGCAGCGCCCCAAGAAAACAATATTATTGCAGACCAGGAGTTCTTGTGTAGATGACCCTATTTTCGCTGGAAAGACAAGATTTTGAAAACAAGAAATATTAAAAGGCAGAACTCATATTTTGAAATCATGATTTTGCAATATCCTTATTGAAATTTATATTTTTGCAATGTCTCCACTTCGTAAACTGAAGCGTCCATTTTTTTAACGGTTTAGGCGCACGTGATCACGTGGCTAACAACTGTTATAAACTTAATTTTTCGTCATTGAAAATCCATCATAATAAAATGATGTTTTTATATGAACTTGAAGAAATAAAAATGAAATTGTGTGGTTTTTTTTAATAGTTTGTGATTGTGTTTGATTTGAAAAGTTAAATTTATAAGGGCCGTTAGTCACATGCCGTTAAAAATATTAACGTCTCCGTTTATAAAAAGGAGAAACGCTCGTGGGGACCTAATGGGCCTTGGCCTTGTGGTATTATGGTGGTTTTTCGAAGGGGAGGTCACCGGTTCGAGTCCCCCCAAGGGGATTCTTTGGACTTTAATTCCTACTTCGGTTTCAGGGTCCTTAGAGGCAGGCATCCGCAGGTGCGATTAAGGAAAGCATTCTTGGGCTTGTATCCTCAGTGTGGAGAGTTCAAATCTTGGCAGGAGCAGCTGGAACAGCCAATTGGTGTTGTAAGATTGATGTAAATGTCTCTTTGGCAAGAACAGCTGGAGCAGCCAATTGGTGTTGTAAAAGTGATGTAAATGCCTTGTAGGAGGGCTCCCTTGAGGCTCTGGAGTATAAGAAGTCTTCTTGCGCAGGCTGCGTAGGGTACATCCCGCGATTTCATCCGCCAATATCTTGTGGGGCCGGTGCGCGGTGGTCAGGGATTAGTCAGAATGGCCCAGGAACCTGGTTAAAAAAAAAAAAAAAAAAAAAAAAAAAAAAAAAAAAGAAGAGAGAAACGCTCGTTCGTGGGGATATGATCTGATTCTGATCTCCAAGTGGGTTCGGAGTTGGACCAACTTTCGTTTGGTCGGCGGTTTTAGTAGACCGAGCCGTTCATGCACACCTTTCCTTAGATTCCACGATTTGAGGTGGCACTATTTTCTCTTTTTGGTTTCTTTAAGATTTTGTGTTAAGCTGAGTCATGTGTTACCGAAAGTGTACCCCCACGTGCGGCTCGTGTGCAGGGATAATTGCTTCCACTATTCTCTCCCCTGTTTATTTCTCTTTCCAGATGGGAATATCAAAGATGAAGAGAAATTGTTTGCTTGCTATTATCGTAACAGTCACTTTTGATAATAAATGTAAAATTTTCATTAGAAAATATTTTCCCCGTTTCACTTAAAATCGAATTAATTTTTGAAGTACGGTGATTAAAAAAAAAGTAAAATATGAGAGAATGATTGAGAGAAATAATAAAAATTATTGTCATTCTGGGAAGTCCAATTTAAAACGCGACAGACGAAAATGGGAAAGAGTCAATTTGAGATGATATAGATGAGTATAAAATAGGTGTGGTTTATATAATAAAGCGTTAAACCCTGGAAGCTAACTGTGATCTTGCGTTTATTACCTAAGTCAAAATTATTTTACATTTGTTAGTAAGATTTTTATATTTATCAGATCGAATGTTACAACGTCAACAACAAGCTCCGAGCAAACTCAAATAGTAGCTGTGCCAAATTCAGTGTGGAAATACAACCATTTAAACCAGTTACGAATTCATAAATTTTTGTAAAAGTGAGTCGAGATTACTCTTGGGAAACAAATTTATGATGCAAAGGGGTCAAAATAATTTAGTGCAATTTTTTCTAAAAATTAAGGGGGTCAAAATGTATAAATTCATCAATTTAGTAGTAAAATATCATTTTTTTAAAAATTAATAGTGCTAAAAATGATAAATTCCAAAATTGAAGGAATCGAATTACCCTTCAGAGTCAATGTTGCTTCGCCACTAATTTAAATCATTTAAATAAACGAAAACAATATATTAGATTTATATCCAACAATAAAAAAGTGAGACGATCATTTTGGGACACATAGAAAATTACATTACTACATTCAAACTAACTCCATTTAGCCTATATGTATTGGGATGGCCAAACATATTTTGGTCACAGAATCTATTTTTATTATAAAAATAAAAATGTGTGTACACTTGATCACCGATTTTTTAAGAGATGGAGAAGATATAATTTACACAAACTTGCGTAATAATTTGAGCTTATAAAATTTACACAAACTTACTCACAAAATTATCTTTATTAGTGTGTTGCACTAAGTCACCAGAACAGGGAGGATCACGTTCTTCTGTTTCTAAGTGAAAAGCAGCAACCGAGAAAGCTTCTGCCATTCCCTTCTCGTACGGAATTACAGTTGCATTCTTCTTTGCTTCTTTTGGCAATCTAGCTTTTAGAGCAGCTTCTCCTCTCAGAGCTATTACACAAGGGAAAGCTTTCGATTAAGTTACTCATAAATGATTAAATTAAGCATTACTCCCTCCGGTTCGTCCGGTTCAAAATAGTTCTGTTTTAGAGGTTTTTACATGTTTTAAGAAATACAATTATTACTGCTACTTTGTCCAAAAACTTTTCAATTTTGCTTTTAATTAATCAAGAGAAAATTGAAAAGTTTTTGGTCATTTATTTTGGGACAGAGTACAACTTTATAAAGCAAATACCAAAATGCCTTAATTATTTATCTCCTATGCATATTACTTTACTCAGAAAGTACAATTAATGCAATAGAACAAGTTTCAATGTAGGAGTAAAATTGAGATTTAAAGGCTTTAAGCCCAAAAAATGACAAGTATTTTGAACCAAATTTTAGCTTTCAAAACGACATGGCGACATCTATATTGAACAGGAGGGAGTATGTGATTAATTTTGAAAAATTATGAGAATTAAAGTCTAATATTTGCAGAAATACCTGTTGCAGCTGCAGCTGTGAGAGTAACCAAATCGCTAGGAGTTCGCACATCCACTGCTGATCGGACAACAGAAGCTACACGATCATGATCAGCTCCAGCAGATTCAGCCATTTCAATACAATGGGAAGCCAAGAGCTCTGTAGCTGAAGCCAAAGCCGAGCTCATTTTGGAACCACCTGAGCCTTTGGCATTCTCGGCTGCAGCCACAGCAGCCAAAGCTGCAGCCAACCCAGCCACAGAAACTGCTGCGTGAGTCCTTGCATTCTCAACACGCGCCTTATCTTTCTTCTTCACCGTACAATTTCCTAACTCCTTGCTTTGAAACCACCTCCCAATCGACCCTCTCCGAGCATTTGCAAGATTCCTAACCCTGCAAGACTGCAAAAGATATCCGCATACAAACCAAGTAGGTGAGTTGACTTTGACTAATAGTACTCCCTCTGCCCCAATATGAATGTCTGATTTTTTTTTAAAGAATTTTTTTGCTATTGATTAAGAGTAAATTTGAAAAAAAAATCGGACATTCATTTTGGAACGGAGGGAGTAACTCTTTATACTCCCTCTTTCTCAAATTGAATGTCTTTTTTTGTTTTTTTTTTCTCGAATGTCCTTTTGAAACTTCTCATTCAGGTAACTGTCCCGAAATGAATTTTTTTTTTTCAATTTTTTTTTCATAATTCATTATGTTTGAAAAACTAAAATTTGAAAGTGAAAAGCAAGAATGTGTATAATTTTTTCAATAAAAAAATCAACATTTTCCACAAAATGACCCTTAAACTCAAAATGAATATTTATTTTGGAACGGAGGAGTATTAGAAAATAGAAAGTGATGTGACGGATACTTACAACTTGTGGTGCAATAACTCTCTCGGGTACTACTCTTTCAGGTATTACACCACCGGGGGTATTTTCGTCCACGAACTGTTTTGGTTTCTGGGCAAGGGCTTTGGAGATCTCTGCAGCAGATATACTCCAAGATCTGGACAAGAACTCCATGGGCTCATGGGGTGTTTGTGGCTGAGCAATTGAAGGTAAGCTTGATGTTATCTTTAACTCATTGTTGCCTTCTTTCTCGACTTTCTCTCTCCAACTCATGGAGGAACTTCTCCTCCAATCCCTATAATCACCACGCTCCATTCTATCTCTCTCTCTATATATGTATAATCTTTAACTGGTTTTTCTCTGCTAGTCAGGTCCAAAAACTTTCAACTCTCTATTACTGCCTATCCATTTATGGGGTGTTTGCCTGTACAAAAACCAAAATCAAAACAAAACTTAGAACATGAATATGAATATGAGAATATGAGGCTTTATCGATAAAATTGTGCTCCCTCCGTCCGTCCCAAAATGAATGTTCATTTTTGTTCTTTATTAACAAAAATGGAATTATTCGATGGAGGTAATAATTTCTTTCAGTATTAATGCTACTTCCTTCGTTCCATAATAAATGTCATAGTTGACTTGTCAACGTTTTTTAGGAAGATGATTTACTGGTTTGTACATTACGTAGTGCGATATTTATTCCGGGACCTCATTCTTGAAAAGAGAAAAGAAGAACACATGTCATACACAAATATAGCATATAGAAGCATATATGATGCATGTATCATTTCAAGAAGAAAAGCTCTAGGGAGAAAAGGATGAGAACCATATTCATGTGCATTGATTCATATGATGCGAGACAAATTGCATTGGTAATAATCAAGAAATTTAAGGGGAGATTGGTTAAGAAATCAAGTTTTGAATAAATTTGTATGTGTGTATATATATATATATATATATATATATATATATATATATATATATATATATATATATATATATATATAGAGAGAGAGAGAGAGAGAGAGAGAGAGAGAGAGAGAGAGAGAGAGAGAGAGGATTGGTACCTTTGTAACCTTGGAAGCTTTGCAAGAAGAAGAAGCCTAAAAGATACCTGAGAACAAACATTGCTCTCTCTTAACTCCTAGTCCTAGATATATACATGTGAGAGAGAGAGGGGGAGAGGGAGAGAGAGAGAGAGGAGAAAGAGAGAGCCGTGGAGAGAGAAAGAGACATGATGAGGGTTAAAATAAACAAAGATAAAACATTGTAAGACTACATTTTGTGCTTGTTAATTGGTATCCATTTTCCCATGATTTGAGGTTATTTTTTTGTTTGTTTCAAAGGAAACAGAAAATCTAGTGAGAGGAAAGTAAGGGTGGACCGGTATTCTAGCATTTCAATGACTATTATTCAACATTTTATGTCTTATTAAACAAATGGATTATAATTATTTGATTTGACTGACTTTATCTAAAGTTAGATAGCATAATTTAATTTGACTCATGCTGATTCAATTCGTTTTTTTTTTTTTTAATTTTACGGAGGTGAGATTACCTATGCCACTTTTATGCATCATATATTGTGTATTACGGTTGATAAAACGCTTATTTATTAATGATGATATCAGTTCTAATAACTGTCCAAAACACAATTAACATGACATCCGATCTTATGTTACTGACAAGAGTTGTAAAGCTGTTGAATTATTTTCTAGGAAAAAGAAAAACAACATAAGAAAACATATTCCGTACTTTGTGGTGAATCTTGTTCCTATTATACCCAAACAAGGGAGACCCGCAGCGCCCCAAGAAAACAATATTATTGCAGACCAGGAGTTCTTGTGTAGATGACCCTATTTTCGCTGGAAAGACAAGATTTTGAAAACAAGAAATATTAAAAGGCAGAACTCATATTTTGAAATCATGATTTTGCTATATCCTTATTGAAATTTATATTTTTGCAATGTCTCCACTTCATAAACTGAAGCGTCCATTTTTTTAACGGTTTAGGCGCACGTGATCACGTGGCTAACAACTGTTATAAACTTAACTTTTCGTCATTGAAAATCCATCATAATAAAATGATGTTTTTATATGAATTTGAAGAAATAAAAATGAAATTGTGTGGTTTTTTTAATAGTTTGTGATTGTGTTTGATTTGAAAAGTTAAATTTATAAGGGCCGTTAGTCACATGCCGTTAAAAATATTAACGTCTCCGTTTATAAAAAGGAGAAACGCTCGTGGAGACCTAATGGGCCTTGGCCTTGTGGTATCATGGTGGTTTTTCGAAGGGAAGGTCACCGGTTCGAGTTCTCCCAAGGAGATTCTTTGGACTTTAATTCCTACCTTGGTTTCAGGATCCCAGGAGCCTCCTGCATCCGCAGGTGCATTAAGGAAGCGGCATTCTTTGGGCTTGTATCCTCAGTGTGGGGAGTTCGAATCTTGACAGGAGCAGCTGGAGCAGCCAATTGGTGTTGTAAGAGTGATGTAAATACCTCTTTGACAAGAGCAGCTGGAGCAGCCAATTGGTGTTATAAAAGTGATGTAAATGCCTTGTAGGAGGGCTCCCTTGGGGCTCTGGAATATAAGAAGTCTTTGCCGCCACCCCTAGATAAAAGCGCATCCCGCGATTTACTCCGCCAGGTATCTTGTGGGGCGGTCACGCAGTGGTTCGGGGATTAATCCGACGACGAAGTTGGGAGCGCAGGTAAAAAAAAAAAAAAAAAAAAAAAAAAGGAAACGCTCGTGGGGATATGATCTGATTCTGATCTCCAAGTGGGTTCGGAGTTGGACCAACTTTCGTTTGGTCGGCGGTTTTAGTAGACCGAGCCGTTCATGCACACCATTCCTTAGATTCCACGATTTGAGGTGGCACTATTTTCTCTTTTTGGTTTCTTTAAGATTTTGTGTTAAGCTGAGTCATGTGTTACCGAAAGTGTACCCCCACGTGCGGCTCGTGTGCAGGGATAATTGCTTCCACTATTCTCTTCCCTGTTTATTTCTCTTTCCAGATGGGAATATCAAAGATGAAGAGAAATTGTTTGCTTGCTATTATCGTAAGTCACTTTTGATAATAAATGTAAAATTTTCATTAGAAAATATTTTCCCCGTTTCACTTAAAATCGAATTAATTTTTTAAGTACGGTGATTAAAAAAAAAGTAAAATATGAGAGAATGATTGAGAGGAATAATAAAAATTATTGTCATTCTGGGAAGTCCAATTTAAAGCGCGACAAACGAAAATGGGAAAGAGTCAATTTGAGATGATATAGATGAGTATAAAATAGGTGTGGTTTATATAATAAAGCGTTAAACCCTGGAAGCTAACTGTGATCTTGCGTTTATTACCTAAGTCAAAATTATTTTACATTTGTTAGTAAGATTTTTATATTTATCAGATCGAATGTTACAACGTCAACAACAAGCTCCGAGCAAACTCAAATAGTAGCTGTGCCAAATTCAGTGTGGAAATACAACCATTTAAACCAGTTACGAATTCATAAATTTTTGTAAAAGTGAGTCGAGATTACTCTTGGAATAATTAATATAATTGATGTAAACAAATTTATGATGCAAAGGGGTCAAAATAATTTAGTACAATTTTTTCTAAAAATTAAGGGGATCAAAATGTATAAATTCATCAATTTAGTAGTAAAATATCATTTTTTTAAAAATTAATAGTGCTAAAAATGATAAATTTCAAAATTGAAGAAATCGAATTACCCTTCAGAGTCAATGTTGCTTCGCCGCTAATTTAAACCATTGGGACAACTTCCAATCTGGCCGGCCCTGTTTCGTAGAATTTGGGGCGGACGTAATCGAATGGTACCACAATCGGTTAAATCAATTGTCCCCATATGTCATACTCCATCTGTTTTTATCTCAACCTATCATTTTTCAACCTATTATTTTGTTCGTCTCATCTTAAATCAAACTAAACTAGTGAGTAACCCATCGATTATTACATTACTACATTCAAACTAACTCCATTTAGCCTATATGTGTTGGGATGGCCAAACATATTTTGGTCACAGAAATCTATTTTTATTATAAAAATAAAAATGTGTGTACTCTTGATCACCGATTTTTTAAGAGATGGAGAAGATATAATTTACACAAACTTGCTTAATGATTTGAGCTTATAAAATTTACACAAACTTGCTTACAAAATTATCTTTGACAAACAGTAGTTTGGTAGGCTATTTTGTCTGTCAATTATATAGTCATTAATTAAATGAATCAAATATTAATCAATTTCATATAGTCATTAATTAAATGAATCAAATATTAATCAATTTACAGTAGGATAACAATTCAATTATCAAATTATTCTTAGTCAAGAGCATATTTGAAATGAATGTCCAAAAAGTTTTGAAATTTGCTCTTGATCAAGAGCAAATTTGAATTTTTTTTGGACATCCATTATGGGACGGAGGGAGTATTTTCCATTATTGTATGCATAAACTTTATTTGTCAGGAGAGCGTAACATTGTTTAGCAAATCAAGTACGCATTCAAATGCCACATAATGTATAATGAATTCTCAAGTTATAGCTTAACAATGAGAAGTTCCATCTATTTTTTGGTAAAACAATATTGAGATCAAATTTTGTAATTTCATAAATCCACTAAAAAATAAAAATGTTAAATAGGATCATGAATTTAGTTGTCCATGCTGATCCTGATGAGCTTAGAAAGGGTGAGTTTCATCTTCTTCATGATAAAATCAATTTCATTTCCGTCTACCTTAATTCAAATTCAATTGTTGTTTTTGGAGCATTTTTGCTAATTAGTGATGATAGTTTCAGTTAGCCGATCAACAGATTTGAAAGCAATCACATAAATTTTCTTTTTGTAACTGAAGGAGTATTTTAGAATATGCTTTTCTTATTTTGCCCAATAATACTTAAGTTTCTTAATAATATTCACTTCTTCTTCGGGATGCCATGAAATCAGCAAAAGCACTGGATATGCTGGTGGAAGGATTGTCTGAGCTAGGCCATAACATTCCCTTTATTTCCTCCGAAACTTCTAATGCTTGAATAACACAAAAGCCTAATGATGTATATAGCTAAAATAGCTTACATCATGGTAAAAAACTGTCTAAATAGGATACAAATCCCAATAAATTATCAGAGAAGAAGGTATATAGATCTCTTGAAGCATTATGAGTTTGATGAAGGATAGGTAAAAATGGCTATAAAGAAATAAGTAATACTCCCTCCGTCCCAAAATGAATGTTAAAAAGAATACTAACTTTTGTCAAAACACAAGCCTAATGTTGTTTATCACTAAAATAGCTTACATCAAAGTAAAAAACTGTCTAAAACTTAAAACAAAAAAAATAAGTAAATGAAAAAAGAAAAAAAATAAAACGTTAAATTTTGTGACTTGCCTTCGCATCTCTATTCATGTCTTTCGTGACCTTTCCTGTAAAAAGGGTGAAACTAAACTCTCAATGTAAGTATTATCATCAAGTTGATCAACATAGCCTTGAGAGAGATGAATATATGGATTCTTGAATGATTTACTTTTGTGATCAAACAACAAAATGCGGTGGTTGAATTCCAATAAAATTTCATCCTCTGTTGACATATATAATAGTGTCGGATACATGAATTTCCACGAACTATCAAGATAAGGAAAGCTAGCCAATTTAGTCAAAGACTCACTCACACCATAAACTTTCATTATCCATACATCCACATGAGATTGATGGCATCCAGACAGTAGGAAAAGACATTTTTCAAGAATATTCAAACTCAACGAATGCTCACGTTCACGATATTTAGGTTGTGGAACTTCACTATATGTCTCCTTAGTTAACTCAAGACAAAAAATTCGATTAGGAGGAGACAAATTTGAATCATTATCTGGATCTTTTAAATAATTAAGCCAATGAATTGCCCCCTTAAAAACCTTCCCTTCTGATTTGGGAAAAGACTAAAACTCGAAGGAAAATAGCCAATATTTCTTCAAGAATTTGTTCTTAATGAGTATACCATGGCTTCAACAGACTCATTACCAAGAGTAGCAAAAAGTCCAACAATTTTATAGTCATCATTCGACTAATCAAAACCGAACCCATAAACAACAATCAAATATTCAGTGCGCGATTTAAATCCAGATTGAGGTAATTTCCTTGAGATTCGAGTAACAGGGTTCCATAAAAGTAAATCATGTGTTTCAAAAGAAATTAAAATTAACCCACGAACTGAGCCGATAATCAAAATCATCTCAAAAAACACAGAATAGTTCTTAGGATAGTAAAGTTCAGTAGGGTAGCGAGAAACAAAATTCAAGACAGGGAAAAGGTTACTTTTTCTAACAATGATTTGGCCATAAGTTTTTGAAATAAGCATGAGATGGTGGGCATTATAATCACTCTTTGAACAGATATTGAAGTGAGTTTTGACAAATTTGGGGTCTGAAATTATAGAACACCATGATTTGGAGACTGGCCTGAATTTTAAGAGTGACTTAACTTGTAAACTTGAGAGAAATTCGATGATGATTTCAATGGGTAAGTAGCGGATTTGTGGAGAACGTTTGCGATTGCTTTTCTTGTCGGAGTATCGCTGTTCCACTTTGTCTTCATCTTCGATTGCCATGGAAGGTTATGAATCCGTATGTTAAAAAAATTTAATTTGACATTAGGGTTTAGAGAGGTCCAAAAAAATAATGGGTAGTTTATAAAATAGAATATAGTAAGAAAAAGAAGAGGGAAGATGAGAGGCAGAGAGACGAAGGACAAAACGTAGGTAGGGGGTTTTTTAGAAATCGTTAGGTGCGATTTACTCCCATAAAAAATATAACGTTTGACCTTTTTTTTTTAACCAAGTTATTGAACAAAGTGGTGAATACACTACAATTTTTTTCTTATAATAGATTAAAATAATAAATAAAGGCAAACTTTTAACTTCGATTAGTAATTTTAATATTACATTACATTTTTATATGTTTTGATTATTTTATTACTGACGAAGAAAGATAAAAAGATAAATTATAAAAAAGCAGCGATTTTACCTAAAATTAATTCCTTTTCAAATAATGTAACTATTTTAAAGCAAATGCTGATATTTAATTTTTAATTAATTAATTTTTATGTCTACTTACAAAAATTTGTAAGTAGACGTAAAAAATGTACTTAAAATACTTCATTAATTATCTTTAAATGTATTTACATGCTAGTTTCAGAATCTCTAATGGTATATCCAGTCAAATTTCTTAATTAAGGAGAGTAAAGTAAGATAGATCAGTTGAATAAAGTATCGCTCCCTCCGCCTCAAAAAGAATATCCAAATAATATAAATTTGTTATTGATTAGAAACAAATTAAAAAATAAATAATATTTATTTTGGAACAAATAGAGAATACAGGGAGCAGTTATCAAAAATAATTAAAAAAAAATATTAGAATGCTTTTGATGATTTTTAGCATCAGATTACCAAACACTCCCCGTACAAAACAGTTGTGTTTAGCATGATGAATTCCAATACTGATGACAAGTCAGTACAAACACATTATCGAAGTTAAAAGTTGATGTTTATAAATACTCTAATTTTGCAGTGAAAATATTTTGTTAATGTTTTAAACTTTTGTATATTAAAAAAAGGAGAATTAGAGCATTTATACTTCCATAATAAGATGCATTTACAGAAGGAAAATCGTTGATTATATCATGAATAAACTGTATCGACTCTGAATAAACTGTATCGACTCTAATTATCGAGTATGGCATGGTAAATTTACATAATATGCCCAATCTATTATGTTGTAAAAAGATTAAGAAAATTTGATCACAAAAGCTGATTTCAGAATCTGCAGTGCTGGAATTTGAGTCAACTTGGCTGAATAAACTGTATCGACTCGAAGGATCTAGAAGGGGTGAAGTACATGGTTGGAAAGATATGTGAGTCTATTTTCTAACGAAAAAATTTGTTTGTAAAAATAGTGTTTGGGAACGGAGTTATTGCAGTTTTGGTCAAAGGCGCGCTTTGCTGACTGTACAAAACTTCAGCACAGCTTTTGTAATTCAAATTTTGAAGTTTTGCATTACCTTTTGGAGTTATTACGTAGTAATATCCTGTTGTTTTATGCAAATGACAAAAGTTTCATTATTTTCTTCATCTTTACTCTTTATACAAACTTCAATTGACCCAAAATCCCAAAAGTTTGATGCAGAATTTGTAAATAAAATAAAGTAGCATACTACCTCCGTTCCAGGTGACACTTTTAATTTTGAGGAAAAGAACACAATAAACATTTATTTTGGGACAGATGGAGTAATACAGTTGAGTTATTCAAGACATTTTTTTCAAACACTTAACGTTTGTAAGGGGTTAACTAATGTGGGATTGATTCAGGATTTCATGTATTTTGTTGATTATACACCACATATGTGGCTGGGGTTTTAGGCCTCCCAATTCTTCTCTTGTTCAAACATGGAGTCTCTTTTTCAAGAAGCTTTTATTTTCTTCTAAGAATTTAAAGGTGAATTTTTTTTAGAATCTGGATGCATGATTATACACATTGTTATGAGTGTCTATTAATGAGAAAGGGATGCTCGCACAAAAGAATGGGTGATCTTAAAGCAGGAAGCAGAAGGGAAAAGAAAGGGAGAAGAAAATTGTGACCATCCAATTTGAAACATCAGCAAGACAATTGGGAAAATAAATACAATCGTCGAAATAAATTATGAAACAAATTAGTTAATAGCAGCAGAAATATGCACATACACTTTGTATCATTTTCAAACCAAAACCACTCATGTAAAGTATTCAGATAAGCCATTATCATTTCATACTCCTTGTCATTTTCCTAACTCATTGAATGCTCCAATGCCATGCATGGTATTACATGCTAGTTTTAGATTGTATGTTAGTGCGAGGAAGCTCAAAAACTATCTTTTATGCAAATACACTTTGTATCATTTTCAAACCAAAACCACTTATGTAAAGTATACAGTAAAACTGTAACTCATAGGAAATGGGAGAGAGAGAGAGAGAGAGAGAGAGAGAGTGTCTTACCTTTGTAGCGTAGCAGCAAGTCTTTCACAGTAGAAATTCTGAATCAAATACTTGACATTAACTACATCAGTAGAAGTTTAGATGAACTGATGGTAGCATACACAATATCATGTCGGCTTCCTTTAGGAACAACCGGCAATATTTGCCTGAAATCACCTCCTAACACAACAACTAATCCACCGAAAGGCTTATCAGAGCATCGACCGTCAGAAGTACGCATAATGTCCCTCAAGCTCCTATCAAGAGCCTCGAAGCAGTGCTTGTGGGTCATTGGAACCTCATCCCAAATTATTAGCTTTGTTTTCTTTAGAAGACACACTTCAGAATTCGGCTTGATCTTGCTGCAAGTTGAGCTTTCATGGACCTGGATGGGTATACCGAATCTAGAATGAGCAGTTCTGCCCCTAGGAAGAAGCAAAGAAGCTATACCGCTAGAAGCCACCGAAAGAACTATATCCTTCCTGCTTCTTAAGACCGAGCACAATGTCTTCCATATGAAAGTCTTTCCCGTACCTCCATACCCATACAAAAAGAACACACCACCATTGACATTATCAACTGCAGTCATAATCTTATCATAAACCATTTTTTGCTTTTCGATCAAACATGCATATAATCTAGAGTATTCAGCCTTCATCTCATCTACATCATATGACATTTTATCTAATATTAGCATATTTTCCGCATCACAAATGACAGAACTGATAGGTTTAGGCATATGTTTTACAAAACATATGCATAAAATTATTTCTTTAAGAATTATCCTATATATTGATTTCGCAAACCATAAAAAAACAATGGAAAATAAAATATATAGTCAACATTGCAAAATTCTTTACGTAGTGTACAAAGATTTATTTATTGTCAATCGTGTCAATTTTTTTATTAAAGCTTCAAATATTTAACGAATGTAGTGAAAATTTTGTAGCGACAATAGTCTCTCTCTTAAATTAAAAAAAGAGAAAGAAATATTACTCTAAAATGTTAATTTATAATTCAATAAGGTAAGTATTTCAAAAGCAAATTATGTCATGGTCATAATTAATTAAATTTATAATTAGTAATCATGGTGGATTAGTGAAAGTTTTATTGTATATAGTGCCTTCCTAAAATTATTGTTAACTCTTCAAAATGTCAAAGAATAGTGATGTCAATTTAAATGCGCAATGGATAAGTAAAAATATAGTGCCAATAGCCTCTCCCTATATAAGTTATTATTATCAAATATTAGTCAACATTAAATTAAGTTGACTAAAATGTTAAGATAGAATTTTTAATTTGGGACGGGAGAAATATCACTCGACAGAAAGAAAATTAAAAGATAATATGTCCGTGATCAATTTCTTGTTATCCTTATTATTTTTTTACAGCTTTATTATAGTCTATCAAAAGATGAAATCTTACAATTATGTTGCTATGCTTCGTAAGAATATAAAATATTTTGTTACGATATTATACTCTCTCGGTCCCAAAATAGATGACATTTTTTAATTTAAGATTTATTTTGAAAATGATAATTTTTAATAAATAAAATCATAAATATTCTTATTAGTTGCTGTTCACTTTCGAACTTTTAATTTTGCAAAAAATACAATGAAATATGATTTATTTATTATTAAAATAAATTATTCATGAACGTTTTTTTATAATGTTTTAAAATATTATTTATTTTGAAAAAAAAAATTAGATCATTCAATTTGCAACAGAGGAAATAGATAATAGTGGTTAGCCTTAGGTGATATATTAATACGAATAATAAGAATCTTTTTTACTTCAAATTTGAAACTTTAAAGGTACATCTTTGTAGATATGCGAATTTGAATAGAAAGATACAATAATAACACTTTTTTATGATATACTCCCTCCGTCCCACCTCAATTGGTCCATTGAGGTGGGACACGGTTTTTAAGAAAAGTTATTGAAGTAGGTAGAAATTAGAGGAGAGAGAATGTAAAAGTTAAATGTGTGGTAGGGAATAGGAGAGAGAATGTAAAAGTTAAAAATATTTAATAGGAGAGAGAATGAGTGGGAGGAATAGTAAGTTAAAGTGAGTATAATGAATGGTTTTTTTGTAAATATATGGAGATGATAAGGGTATTAATATAGGAAAAACTTTCCATTTAAGGAATGGACCAATTGAGGTGGGACGTCCCAAAAAGGAAAGTGGACCAATTGAGGTGGGACGGAGGGAGTAATATGTTTAGATAACTTTTTTTTTACGATATAATATGTTTTAGATAACTTATTTCAAGGTAAAAATATACTATTTGTCATAAAGTTTTGAATCAATTCAAACTAAACAAATATGAAAGTAAAATTTTTAGATTGATATTTTATTCAGTTTGAAGCATACATTATTGAGCATTTAAAATTAGTTAATACTTTTAGTTTTTAATTTGATTTAATTTATTATAATTTTAATCATGGTATCATTCCACTTGTGGTAGTTAATATTTGAGAAGAAAAGGAAAATAATGAATATAAGAACTCAATCTTAATGTTTTATTCAAAAAAAAAAATCATAATGTTTTTACTGATTTCTAATTTATGAATTTTTTTTCTTGTATATAACACTAATGTTTGTTCTTATAATTCAGTTGAAATAATATTTTGAATTTGTACAACTTTTAAGAACAACTCAAAGTAACCAAACATGGATGGTCAAAACAAACGGAGCCTAAGATGCACACCAATCGAATAAATTTATCTACTAAAGAACTCACTCGATTCGAAATAGAAATTAATGAATGAAATTTAGTACTTCCTTTATGTCAAGAATAATGTTTAAAAAAAAAAATCAAATTTGCTTTTAATCAAAAGTAAATCTGAAATTTGTAATCTGAAAAATGGAGCATTATTTTAGAGAATTAAAATTTCGTTATAAAAAGAGAGCTAATATCAAATCTATTTTTCATGAAAATTGATTTTCCACTCTTTTTGTTGGGCCTATATGTATAATAAAATAAAAACAAATAGAAATAAGCAATACAAACAACAAACCTTTAAGAAAATAAATATGATGCACATCAACTGAATAAATTTATCTACTAAAGAACTCACTCGATTCGAAATAGAAATTAATGAATGAAATTTAGTACTTTCTTTGTGTCAAGAATAATGTTTTAAAAAAATCAAATTTACTTTTAATTAAAAGTAAATATGAAATTTGAACATTTATTTTGGGACGGAGGAGAAGTATCGATCAAAATAGCCATTTGGACTATTCACAAAACCCCGCTGAATCACAAAAGAAGTTAACGTTATTAGTAGCGCTAATGTAGTTACTTAGAAAATAGAAATTAGTTGAGAATAAATATTAGATTCATAAGATAATTGAATGGAGATTTTCATGATTGCGAAGATCTCTTTTTAAAAAAAAACAAATTGAGATTTGAAATGATTTGCTGATAAAACTCATACTTATCTAATATGTCAATAAAAAAAGTCCAATTCTTCTAATTTTAGATTGAATTCAAATTTCAAATAATTTTAAATTTAAATCAACTAATAAAATTATAATCTTGTCCTTAAATGAGTTTGACTTGAAATAATTGACCAATGAGAAAATTACATAATGCCACGTCATAATAATGACATGGCTTAATGTGAGGGCTCTAAATGTTTATCTTTTAATATATTATATAGATATAGATAGTTGAGAATAAATATTAGATTCATAAGATAATTGAATGGAGATTTTCATGATTGCGGAGATCTCTTTTCGTTTAAAAACAATTCATGATTGCGGAGATCTCTTTTCATTTAAAAACAATTCATGATCGCGGAGATATCTTTTCGTTTAAAAATAAATTGAGATTTGAAATGGTTTGCTGATAAAACTCATACTTATCTAATCTGTCAATCAAAAAAGTCCAATTCTTCTAATTTTAGATTGAATTCAAATTTCAAATAATTTTAAATTTAAATCAACTATTAAAATTATAATCTTGTCCTTAAATGAGTTTGACTTGAAATAATTGACCAATGGGAAAATTATATAATGTCATGTTATAATAGTGACATGCTTAATGTGCGGGCTCTAAATGTTTGTCTTTTAATATATTATATAGATTACAATTATGTTGCTATGCTTTGTAAAATATAAAATATTTTGTTACGATATTATACTCTCTCGGTCCTAGAATAGATGACATTTTTTAATTTAAGATTTATTTTTAAAATGATAATTTTTAATAAATAAAATCATAAATATTCTTGTTAGTTGCTGTTCGCTTTCGAACTTTTAGTTTTGCAAAAAATACAATGAAATAAGATTTATTTATTATTAAAATAAATTATTCATGTACATTTTTTTAATGTTTTAAAAGATAATTTATTTTGAAAAAAAAAAATTAGATCATTCAATTTGCAACAGAGGAAATAGATAATAGTGGTTAGCCTTGGGTGATATATTAATACGAATAGTAAGAATCTTTTTTACTTCAAAATTGAAACTTTAAAGGTACATCTTTGTAGATATGCAAATTTGAATAGAAAGATACAATAATAACATTTTTTTATGATATAACATGTTTAGATAACTTTTTTTTACGATATAATATGTTTTAGATAACTTATTTCAAGGTAAACATATACTATTTGTCATAAAATTTTGAATCAATTCAAACTAAACAAATAGCCAAAATCTAGGGAGAAACGCGTTTCTCCATAAGTTATGGAGAAACGGGTCCCGACTTGTCGCGCGACAATGAACTGGATATCCAGAACCTTATGAAAGTGATATCCAGAAACCTTCAAATGAATATCCAGAAACCTTCAAAATGTTTCTGGATATTCATTTGATGGTTTCTGGATATACATTTGAAGGTTTCTGGATATCCGGAAACCTTCAATAGCAATTTCTGGATATGCCCTAACACATTTCTGGATATGAACCTAACAGTTTCTGGATATGCACCTAACAGTTTCTGGATATACATTTCACATACTTCTGGATATGCACCTAACAGTTTCTGGATATCAAACCCAAAGCTTCTGGATATCCAGAAGCTTTGGTCTTGGCCTTGGGTTTTTTTTTTCTGGATATCAAATGCAAAGCTTCTGGCTATTAAAAACACGTTTCTCCATAGTTATGAAGAAACGCGTTTCTCAGCAGACCTACTCAAACAAATATGAAAGTAAAATTTTTAGATTGATATTTTATTCAGTTTGAAGCATACATTACTGAGCATTTAAAATTAGTTAATACTTTTAGTTTTTAATTTGATTTGATTTATTATAATTTTAATCATGGTATCATTCCACTTGTTGTAGTTAATATTTGAGAAGAAAAGGAAAATAATGAATATAAGAACTCAATCTTAAAGTTTTCTTCAAAAAAAAAATTTAATGTTTTAACTGATTTCTAATTTATGAATTTTTTTTCTTGTATATAACTCTAATGTTTGTTCTTATAATTCAGTTGAAATAATATTTTGAATTTTTACAACTTTTAAGAACAACTCAAAGTAACCAAACATGGATGGTCAAAACAAATGGAGCCTAAGATGCACCCCAACTGAATAAATTTATCTACTAAAGAACTCACTCGATTCGAAATAGAAATTAATGAATGAAATTTAGTACTTCCTTTGTGTCAAGAATAATGTTTTAAAAAAATCAAATTTGCTTTTAATCAAAAGTAAATCTGAAATCTGAAAAAATGGAGCATTATTTTAGAGAATTAAAATTTCGTTATAAAAAGAGAATTAATATCAAATCTATTTTTCATAAAAATTGATTTACCACTCTTTGTGTTGGGCCTATATGTCGAATAAAATAAAAACAAATAGAAATAAGCAATACAAACAACAAACCCTTCAAGAAAAAAAAATATGATGCACACCAACTGAATAAATTTATCTACTAAAGAACTCACTCGATTCGAAACAGAAATTAATGAATGAAATTTAGTACTTCCTTTGTGTCAAGAATAATGTTTTTTAAAAAAATCAAATTTGCTTTTAATCAAAAGTAAATCTGAAATCTGAAATCTGAAAAATGGAGCATTATTTTATAGAATTAAAATTTCGTTATAAAAAGAAAGCTAATATCAAATCTATTTTTCATGAAAATTGATTTTCCACTCTTTGTGTTGGGCCTATATGTAGAATAAAATAAAAACAAATAGAAATAAGCAATACAAACAACAAACCTTTAAGGAAAGAAATATGATGCACACCAACTGAATAAATTTATCTACTAAAGAACCCACTCGATTCGAAATAGAAATTAATGAATGAAATTTAGTACTTCCTTTTTGTCAAGAATAATATTTTAAAAAAATCAAATTTGCTTTTAATCAAAAGTAAATCTGAAATTTGAACATTTATTTTGGGACAGAGGAGAAGTATCGATCAAAATAGCCATTTGGAATATTCACAAAACCCCGTTGAATCACAAAAGAAGTTAACGTTATTAGTAGCGCTAATGTAGTTACTTATCTAATATGTCAATCAAAAAAGTCCGATTTTTCTAATTTTAGATTGAATTCAAATTTCAAATAATTTTAAATTTAAATCAACTAATAAAATTATAATCTTGTCCTTAAATGAGTTTGACTTGAAATAATTGACCAATTGAAAAATTACATAATGCCATGTCATAATAGTGACATGGCTTAATGTGAGGGCTCTAAATGTTTGTCTTTTAATATATTATATAGATAGTTGAGAATAAATATTAGATTCATAAGATAATTGAATGGAGATTTTCATGTTTGCGGAGATCTCTTTTCGTTTAAAAACAATTTATGATTGCGGATATCTCTTTTCGTTTAAAAACAATTCATGATTGCAGAGATATCTTTTCGTTTAAAATCAAATTGAGATTTGAAATGATTTGCTGATAAAACTCGTACTTATCTAACCTGTCAATCAAAAAAGTCCAATTCTTCTAATTTTAGATTGAATTCAAATTTCAAATCATTTTAAATTTAAATCAACTATTAAATTTATAATCTTGTCCTTAAATGAGTTTGACTTGTAATAATTGACCAATGGAAAAATTGCATAATGTCATGTCATAATAGTGATATGGCTTAATGTGACGGCTCTAAATAAATGTTTGTCTTTTAATATATTATATAGATTACAATTATGTTGCTATGCTTCGTAAGAATATAAAATATTTTGTTACGATATTATACTCTCTCGGTCCTAGAATAGATGACATTTTTTAATTTAAGATTTATTTTTAAAATGATAATTTTTAATAAATAAAATCATAAATATTCTTGTTAGTTGTTGTTCACTTTCGAAATTTTAGTTTTGCAAATAATACAATGAAATATGATTTATTTATTATTAAAATAAATTATTCATGTACGTTTTTTTAATGTTTTAAAAGATAATTTATTTCGAAAAAAAAAATTAAATCATTCAATTTGCAACAGAGAAAATAGATAATAGTGGTTAGTCTTGGGTGATATATTAATACGAATAGTAAGAATCTTTTTTACTTCAAATTTGAAACTTTAAAGGTACATCTTTGTAGATATGCAAATTTGAATAAAAAGATACAATAATAACATTTATTTATGATATAATATGTTTAGATAACTTTTTTTTTTACGATATAATATGTTTTAGATAACTTATTTCAAGGTAAAAATATACTATTTGTCATAAAAATTTGAATCAATTCAAACTAAACAAATATGAAAGTAAAATTTTTAGATTGATATTTTATTCAGTTTGAAGCATACATTATTGAGCATTTAAAATTAATTAATACTTTTAGTTTTTAATTTGATTTGATTTATTATAATTTTAATCATGGTATCATTCCACTTGTGGTAGTTAATATTTGAGAAGAAAAGGAAAATAATGAATATAAGAACTCAATTTTAATGGTTTCTTAAAAAAAAACTTAATGTTTTAACTGATTTCTAATTTTTGAATTTTTTTCTTGTATATAACTCTAATGTTTGTTCTTATAATTCAGTTGAAATAATATTTCGAATTTGTACAACTTTTAAGAACAACTCAAAGTAACCAAACATGGATGGTCAAAACAAACGGAGCCTAAGATGCACACCAACTGAATAAATTTATCTATTAAAGAACTCACTCGATTCGAAATAGAAATTAATGAATGAAATTTAGTACTTCCTTTGTGTCAAGAATAATGTTTTAAAAAAAATCAAATTTGCTTTTAATCAAAAGTATATCTGAAATCTGAAAAAATGGAGCATTATTTTAGAGAATTAAAATTTCGTTATAAAAAGAGAGCTAATATCAAATCTATTTTTCATGAAAATTGATTTACCACTCTTTGTGTTGGGCCTATATGTAGAATAAAATAAAAACAAATAGAAATAAGCAATACAAACAACAAACCCTTCAAGAAAAAAAAATATGATGCACACCAATTGAATAAATTTATCTACTAAAGAACTCACTCGATTCGAAATAGAAATTAATGAATGAAATTTAGTACTTCCTTTGTGTCAAGAATAATGTTTTAAAAAAATCAAATTTGCTTTTAATCAAAAGTAAATCTGAAATTTGAACATTTATTTTGGGACGAAGGAGAAGTATCGATCAAAATAACTATTTGGACTATTCACACAACCCCGCTGAATCACAAAAGAAGTTAACGTTATTAGTAGCGCTAATGTAGTTACTTAGGAAATAGAAATTAGTTGAGAATAAATATTAGATTCATAAGATAATTGAATGGAGATTTTCATTGCGAAGATCTCATTTAAAAAAATAAATAAATTGAGATTTGAAATAATTTGCCGATAAAACTCATACTTATCTAATCTGTCAATCAAAAAAGTCCAATTCTTCTAATTTAAGATTGAATTCAAGTTTCAAATAATTTTAAATTTAAATCAACTAATAAAATTATAATCTTGTCCTTAAATGAGTTTGACTTGAAATAATTGACAAATGGGAAAATTACATAATGTCATGTCATAATGACATGGCTTAATGTGAGGGCTCTAAATGTTATTCTTTTAATATATTATATAGATATAGATAGTTGAGAATAAATATTAGATTCATAAGATAATTGAATGGAGATTTTCATGATTGCGAAGATCTCTTTTCGTTTAAAAACAATTCATGATTGCGGAGATCTCTTTTTGTTTAAAAACAAATTGAGACTTGAAATGATTTGCTGATAAAACTCATACTTATCAATATGTCAATCAAAAAATTCCAATTCTTTTAATTTTAGATTGAATTCAAATTTCAAATAATTTTAAATTTAAATCAACTGTTAAAATTATAATCTTGTCCTTAAATGAGTTTGACTTGAAATAATTGACCAATGGAAAAATTACATAATGCCATGTCATAATAGTGACATGGCTTAATGTGAGAGCTCTAAATGTTTGTCTTTTAATATATTATATTTATATAGATAGTTGAGAATAAATATTAGATTCATAAGATAATTGAATGGAGATTTTCATGACTTCGGAGATCTCTTTTCGTTTAAAAACAATTCATGATTGCGGATATCTCTTTTCGTTTAAAAACAATTCATGATTGCGGAGATCTCTTTTTGTTTAAAAACGAATTGAGATTTGAAATGATTTGCTGATAAAACTCATACTTATCTAATCTGTCAATAAAAAAATTCCAATTCTTATAATTTTAGATTGAATTCAAATTTCAAATAATTTTAAATTTATATCAAGTATTAAAATTATAATCTTGTCCTTAAGTGAGTTTGACTTGAAATAATTGACCAACGGGAAAATTACATAATGTCATGTCATAATAGTGACATGGCTTAATGTGAGGGCTCTAATGTTTGTCTTTTAATATATTATATAGATTACAATTATGTTGCTATGCTTCGTAAGAATATAAAATATTTGTTATGATATTATACTCTCGGTCCTAGAATAGTTGACATTTTTTAATTTAAGATTTATTTTTAAAATGATAATTTTTAATAAATAAAATCATAAATATTCTTGTTAGTTGTTGTTCACTTTCAAACTTTTAGTTTTGCAAAAAATACAATGAAATATGATTTATTTATTATTAAATAAATTATTCATGTACGTTTTTTTTAATGTTTTAAAAGATAATTTATTTTGAAAAAAAAAATTAGATCATTCAATTTGCAACATAGGAAATAGATAATAGTGGTTAGCCTTGGGTGATATATTAATACGAATAGTAAGAATCTTTTTTACTTCAAATTTGAAACTTTAAAGATACATCTTTGTAGATATGCAAATTTGAATAAAAAGATACAATAATAACATTTTTTAAAGATATAATATGTTTAGATAACTTTTTTTTACGATATAATATGTTTTAGATAACTTATTTCAAGGTAAAAATATACTATTTGTCATAAAATTTTGAATCAATTCAAACTAAACAGATATGAAAGTAAAATTTTTAGATTGATATTTTATTCAGTTTGAAGCATACATTATTGAGCATTTAAAATTAGTTAATACTTTTAGTTTTTAATTTGATTTGATTTATTATAATTTTAATCATGGTATCATTCCACTTGTGATAGTTAATATTTGAGAAGAAAAGGAAAATAATGAATATAAGAACTCAATCTTAATGTTTTCTTCAAAAAAAAAAAAAACCTAATGTTTTAACTGATTTCTAATTTATGAATTTTTTTTCTTGTATATAACTCTAATGTTTGTTCTTATAATTCAGTTGAAATAATATTTCGAATTTGTACAACTTTTAAGAACAACTCAAATTAACCAAACATGGATGGTCAAAACAAACGGAGCCTAAGATGCACACCAACTGAATAAATTTATCTACTAAAGAACTCACTCGATTCGAAATAGAAATTAATGAATGAAATTTAGTACTTCTTTTGTGTCAAGAATAATGTTTTAAAAAAATCAAATTTGCTTTTAATCAAAAGTAAATCTAAAATCTGAAATCTGAAAAATGGAGCATTATTTTAGAGAATTAAAATTTCGTTATAAAAAGAGAGCTAATATCAAATCTATTTTTCATGAAAATTGATTTATCACTCTTTGTGTTGGGCCTATATGTAGAATAAAATAAAAACAAATAAAAATAAGCACTACAAACAACAAACCCTTCAAGAAAAAAAAAATATGATGCACATCAACCGAATAAATTTATCTACTAAAGAATTCACTCGATTCGAAATAGAAATTAATGAATAAAATTTAGTACTTCCCTTGTGTCAAGAATAATGTTTTTAAAAAATCAAATTTGCTTTTAATCAAAAGTAAATCTGAAATTTGACCATTTATTTTGGGACGGAGGAGAAGTATCGATCAAAATAGCCATTTGGACTATTCACACAACCCCGCTGAATCACAAAAGAAGTTAACGTTATTAGTAGCGCTAATGTAGTTACTTAGGAAATAGAAATTAGTTGAGAATAAATATTAGATTCATAAGATAATTGAATGGAGATTTTCATGATTGCGAAGATCTCTTTTTGTTTAAAAACAAATTGAGATTTGAAATGATTTGCCGATAAAACTCATACTTATCTAATCTGTCAATTAAAAAAGTCCAATTCTTCTAATTTTAGATTGAATTCAAATTTCAAATAATTTTAAATTTAAATCAACTATTAAAATTATAATCATGTCCTTAAATGAGTTTGACTTGAAATAATTGACCAATGGGAAAATTACATAATGTCATGTTATAATAGTGACATGGCTTAATGTGAGAGCTCTAAATGTTTGTCTTTTAATAGTATATTATATAGATGATAATATCAAAAATGGCAAAGATTTTTAATTTTATATTGACAAAACCCATATGTTGGTCACTAAAGAAATCATGTTTTTTCAATGTTCTCATTGATTTTTTTTTTCAATGTCCAGTAAATGAAAATTTCAATTTTTTAAACAGCAGAGGGCACGTGCTATCATGTCACTAACAACTTTTATAAATTTAACTTTCTAGATCAAACACAAGTACAAACTATCAAAAAGACAACACCATTCCATTTTTTCAAATTCGTATCAAAAGCATCATTTTCTAATGGATTTTCAATCACATAAAGTTAAGTTTGTACCGATTGTTATTCACGTGATAGCACGTGCCCCTTTGCCGTTAAAAAACTGACGTCTCCATTTACGGAGTGAGGACATTGCAATAATCGTGTAATTGAATGGTGAAATTGTAAAAATATAAACTTCAATGAGGAAATTGCAAAAACATGGTTCTTTTGTGATCAAAATATGAGTTTTGCTCTTTATATTTCATGGGACTCATTTGTTATATTCACAACAATAATTACTTATTATTTATCTCACTCATTCTCTCTTATATTTTATTTTTCATACTCAAAACAGCTCCCCCCACTCATTATTTCTTCTAATTTTTCTTAAATATTGGGTTCAATAATAAGTTGATCCAATTTGAAGTGAGACAATAGGCAGAGTATATAATAAATGGTTGGCCCAATTGGTGGAAGGTGGATAAAAAACCTGTTCTTAATAAACTAACTAAATATACTGAAAGCCAGTGTCTTGCATACTTAAAGTCCAATTTAGTTTAGTGCTGTGTTCCGTACTTCCTAAAGCCCAATTCAGTCTAATGCTGTATTCCTTAGTTCATGCAAAGCCCATTTCAAATTTCAAAAGAGAGTGTTCACAACAACAAATAAGAACTTTACATTGAGACGGATCAAAAAGAAAATTTAAATCGGGATGGATCAAAAATAAAAGTAAGAACTTCAAACCGGAATAGAAATGAACTTCTTGATAAATCACAAGTGAAAAACTACATGTTCATAATGCAAGGTCGAGTAACCCGTGTCACGCGTTCGAGTCAAATCTTGTTCAACTACACTAAAAATGACACAAACAAATCCAACCCAAAAGAAAGAAACAATACAAATTCTTATTCAACAAAAGAAAAATATCAACAAGTAACTCTTTAAGCATAATCTCCAGCTTCTGGTAAAGGGGCATATGATCCAATAAATATGTAACCATAAACAAGTCCAGCAAGGCCTCCACCAATAAGTGGACCAACAAAGTAAACCCAAAGTCCTGAGAAATCAAAACTAGCCACAGCTGGCCCAAATGATCGGGCCGGGTTCATTGATCCACCGCTAAATGGGCCAGCAGCCAAAATGTTGGCTCCGACAATAAAGCCGATTGCGATGGGTGCAATAGTTCCGAGCGAGCCCTTCTTGGGGTCCGCAGCGGTGGCGTAAACGGTGTAGACGAGGGCGAATGTTATGATTATTTCAAATACTACACCTGCGATCGGGCTCACACCTGCAGCAACTCCGTGGGTTGGAACAGCCTACGAAGCCCAAACAATTGATTGTGTTAGAGCCCATCTCAAAAACCAATCCCATGGTGTTAGGTGCTCTTTAAATTTAGAATAAAAAATATGGAAGCATACCAAGCCACCGGTGACAAAAGAGAGGAGAAAGGAAGCAACAGTGGCGCCAAGCAACTGGGCAATCCAATAGAACAAGCCAGTTATAATGGTGATGTGGCCTCCAACAGCCAATCCAAATGTGACAGCTGGATTTAAATGGCCACCTGAGATGTTGGCTGCAATAGAAACTCCCACAAATAGAGCAAATGCATGAGCCAATGCCACAGCTACTAGACCAGCTGGATCTAAAGCTGCACCTGATGTAAGTTTGTCTACAAAACATCCAAATATACCTAATTAGTATTTCACAAAACATTTACCCTAATATTCAATAAAATGGATACCATGTACCAATAACTAATATTTTGAGACAAAAATTTTGAAAATTTAAAGCTCCATTTAGGAACTGATGAACTAATAACTAATATTTGTGTGAACAAATATACGAGACATACTGAAAGCGATAGCAGACCCAACGCCAGCAAACACGAAAAGAAGAGTGGCAATGAACTCGGCCAAGTAAGCCTTGAGAGAAGCCACACTAAAAGAGTCATCGGTGCTACCTAAAGCAAACTTCACCATTTTTATCTTTTTGAAGAAAAAAAAAGACTCAAAAAGGGGATAGCTCAAAGGGTGTGAAAAGAGATAGAAAGAGGGCTTTGCTAAATTTTGTTGGTGCTTCAATATCTCAAATGACATGGTTTATATAGTAATTTAACTAATAATATTAAAATAAAATGTTTTTTTTTTTTTTGTTAATTATTGGGCCAATAGTTTAAAACGGACATATTAATGAAAACGACTTTGGTGGCCGCCGACTGTGGGTCCATTGAGACAAATGATTAGAGCCGACCCACCGCCCTAAATTTGAAATATTAAGGATTATGTGTAATGTGACAACATAATTCAAATTTATAAAATTATTTTGTATAACTTTAATTTTAAAATATTAAGACAAGGGTTTTAAATTTAAGAAAAAATAATCAAAATAGTGTCATGAATGATTTTTTTTAGTGAAAGTCAACGTTGTAATGTGATTTTTGGTGATTATGAGGGAGAAATACTCCCCTTCCTTTTAAAGAAATTTTTATTTCAAAAAGATTATATTTTCATCAAATATTATGTCCTTAAATATATTTTTTTACCATTTTGTTTTTTATTATGTATTTTATAGTTGCAAAACTACATATTCAAAAAGTGAATAACAAAAATATTTATACAACATTGTCATTTAATTATATAAAGAGATTTTTACCAATAAGCAAGGTTCTAAAAAGCGCTAGGCGGATGCTAGGCGGCGGAGCCTGCGCCAACGCGGCGGACTAGTCGATTAGCGGGACCTGGCGAGCTTAACTAGGCGTTGGAGAGGGGCCTAGCGCCTAGGCGGGGCCTAGGCGCCCTTAAGCGGGGTCTTTTAGAACACTGCCAATAAGTTCCTGACAGAGTGTGTAATTACACAACTGTGAAATCAAATAACTATTGTGATATCTCTCATTTTACATCGAAAATATGTGAAAATTTAGAGTGATATATACTCCCTCCGTCCCGCTAATATTAGCACACTTTCCTTTTTGGGCGTCCCGCTAATATCCGCACACTCCCAAAAAGGAAACTTTATATTAATAAAATATTCACCCAACCCCACTCATTCTCTCTCCTACATTATTTTAATACTCACAACACCATTATAATTTATTACACCCTCCACTCATTCTCTCTCCACTCATTCTTTTACACTCACAACATTTTATTAAAATATCATATTCCTTAATTCCCGCGCAAACAGTGTTTGTGCTAATATTAGCGGGACGGAGGGAGTATAAGACTAATACACTACTTGTAAACATCAAATTATCAATTGGACTTTTTGGACTTTTGAAGGCTTGTGATAAGTTGTGATTGACCCAAATGAGGAGGTGTTATTGAGCCAGTGTGTGGTGTCTGCATAACGGGTCGGGCTTCGGGCTCGAGTCATTACAACTGTGAAATCACATAACTGTAAAAAATAGAGTGACATGGGCAAAAAGACCCAGAGACTTATTGCCGAAATTTGAAAATGTCATTTATTAAAGATAGTGTTTATTTGGCTAAAAAACTTATTGGTCAGAGCCTTAGCCTTACGTAAAATGTTAACATTTTCAGAATGTCTTATAGATAAAATTTGGACAATTAAAGATGAAGGAAGTAGGAAGTAAGAAGTTTTTTTTTTTTATTATTATTATTATTATTTATGTGATAACAATTAAAAGAGAAAAGGCAATATTTGGTATATATTAATTTCCTCAACTTGTAAATAAAATAAAACCACTTCCATTATATTTTGTATGTTGTATAGACTTTTGAGAATAAAAAATATATAATGATATCATGTTTACAGAGAAAGGTTGATATAAAAACTTTACACAAGAACAACCTCCACAATTTATAAATTTCCCACTCTATTACGGTTTTTGAATAACGTTACAACTACCAAGCCATGTGAATTGTGATCTACACATGGAACATAAACAAAATTAAGAGAGAGTTAAAAAAAAAAAAAAAAACTTAAACAATCTTACTCAAACTAAGAATTCGTTCTCCCGCAACTTTTTGATTAATTAACAACAACAATAACATCATTCTAGTGTTGCAAATACTCTCATCTACGGTAATGTAATAGCGAATCAGATGTACGTATTCTTGCTCATATATTAAAGAACAAATAGACTCTTTGTTTCTTCTGTATGATACACGATGAAAATTTCATGGATTGTATGCTTTTTTATAACAAATAAGTGTATACAGTCTAGTTAGCTATTTTGATTTATTTTATCATATTCTCAAACCAAAATATAGTGAGTCTTTGGATTTATCAAAAATGACAAAAAGTTTTTGAATAATTAACGATTGAGATTAATTTAATTTGAGTTGAATCACACGTGGCCACATAATCTTTGATTGTTGATCTATCAATAAAGAGGGGGTGCTCAAATCTGATCTATGTTGGGATAGAGGACCGGACTAGACTTCGGAGCAAAAGGGAAGAAAATCGTCGGAACAGTTTCTGGTCAGGAGAGCGGCCGCGCTAGGAGTCAGAGCGGGCGCGCTGGAGGTGCTAGCGAGGGTGCAGAGTTTCTGGACATTAGCGCGGACGCGCAACTAGGGAGAGCGGCCGCGCTGGTCGCGATTCTGGGCCAAGTTTTTTAGGCCAAATTTCAGTTCCCTTGTCCATCTAGGGTTAGGTTTATATTCCCTAACATATATTTAAGCAATGTTTCGCCCCTAAACTCATTCTAACATCATACAAACACATTATAGTGCAAGATTCTGGCTTGGTAGTGCATCCAGACGTAGCCAAACATATTGGTGAACTGGGTTAACAATTTATGTGTTCTTTCTGTGCTTTAATTTCTTGTACTTTGTTTTGTGTGCTATTATTGTTCTTGTGGTTTGCTTGGATAGTGAAGGGCATATCCACAACAATCTATAGGTTATAGCAGATAAGCAATTTTTGTAGTTCGAAATCCACATCATTATAAGTATTGAGTTTATTAGGTGGAGGAATAAACTAAAATGTCAAGTAATGTCTCTGTTTTAAAATGAATGATGTTTTTTAACCAAAATAAATGATTTTTTTGTCCTAAGATTAAGATGTGTACTTAAATAATTTTTACCCTTTTTTAATATTTCATTTTACACTTGCAAAAGTAAAAATTCAAAAGTGAATAATAACAATATTTATCAATTCTTACTATTAAAAGTCAATTAAGAGTGCCTTTTAAATATGAAAATTTTATAAATCATTGATTTAAAAATTGGATAAATGTAATAAAATTTCAATTTTACGAAAAGCAATTTCACATCCCAAAAACAACTCAAGGGAGGCAAGACACTATATAATTTGAGAACTCATTGTCTTTGGACTTTTAAGGTAAGTTTGTTTAGCGTAAAATATTTTTTGGAAAATGATTTTTTGCAAAATGCTTTTTAAAAAATGAAAATATTTTTTGAAAAATGAGATAAACATGTTTTCGACTGGGGGTAGGGTGGCAAGGGGTGGTGAGTGGAGTGGGAGAGGAGTTGTTAAAAATAAATTTAAAATGATTAATTTTTTTTTTGACTCGACAGGGGGAAGGTGGGCAGGTGTGGGATGGCAGGGGGGTGGTGAGTGGATTGGGAGAGGAAAATAAATTAAAAATGATTTTTTTTTTTGACTTGACGGGGGTGGGGGGTGGTGAGTGGATTGGGGAAGGAAAATAAATTTAAAACGTTTAATTTTTTTTTTTACTCGACCGGGGTGGGGGGCTGGCAGGGGGTGGTGATGGGGATGGGAAGGGGTGGTTGATGTGGGGTGTATGAAAAGTTAGGTATGTGTGTATGTGATGGTGTTACAATTTTTCGAAAAATATTTTACTTTGAAAAAAATACAAATTATTTTACATAGAAAAGTGGGGAAAATATTTTTCGAAATAATAATTTCTATATTTTTCGGTGCTTAACAAATACCAAAAAATGAAAAAAAATATTTTTCGAAAAACATTTTCCCCCGAACAAACGGAGCCCTAAAAGTCAAGCCCAGCAAACTTTCAAGATTTCAAGATCATCCGAACAAATCCAGTTACCTGGCCCAAATTATTGAACAAGACTTATCGAACCATCATTGAGTGAGCCGGGATCTGAAATATTTCACTCTGCGATTGCGGTTGTTGCAAATGGAGTCATTCTACAGGGCGGCTTAGGGTTGGTCCGGCTTGGCCCAAAAGTGTTTAACCCACTTTGGGCTTTGGGCTTGGCCCACCCAGCATTATTTGGGCTTGCCTTATACGATTCAAATCTTTTTGGGGCTTTAATCAACCCGTTAAACTAAAATGGGATGGCCCATTTCATTTAATACTCCCTATGCCCCGTAATAAATGTCGAGAATTCAATTTTGCTCTTTTAAATGTCAAAAAAAAAAAAATTGCTACGAAGGAGAACAAATTTTTAATTTTTTTCGACATTTAATTTGGGGACAGAGGAAGTAATTATTATTTTTTTTGTTTTTCTTAAGCCGACTGCAACATTATGACATTGTGCCATGTTATCCAATTTCTTGTTTGCCACATATATGTTGTGAACAATCACAATAATTGGACCCATAATAAGTTAAAACAAGCATGCAATGTTGGAATGAAAATGACAGTTCCGGCATCAACCATGGCCCATCGGTCGATGGCGGGCCCACCGACATCCATTTGAAAACCAATACTCCCTCCATCCCAATCTAAACTTCATCATTTTGGGAGTGATACAAAATTTAAAAAATGTGTTGAGTGAAAAATGGTTGTGAGAGAGAATAAGTGAGTGAGTATGACAAGTGAGACCCACAATTTAAATATGTGAAGGGAAAAAGTTAGTGAATATGACAAGTAGGCCTCACAATTTATGAATGTGAGTATAAGAAGTGGGGTATGTATAATAGAATATTAATAAACTTTTTTCCATTTTAGAAATGGTGAAGCTTCTATCGAAACACCCATTTGGATAAAAGGTGAAGCTTCGGACGGAAAAGAGGGAGTACTTCCACCGTCCCACCAAAAATGCACAAAGTTGATTTTGTACGAGAATTAAAAATAATGTATAGTAAAATAAATGTTGTGAGTATTGAAAGTGATGTGCGAAAGAAAAAGTGGGGGTAGAGAATAATTAGTAAGTAGTTATTATAATTATGACAAGTTGGTGACCCCACAAATAAAGAAGTATTAAAAAATTTATATTTTGGGAGTGTATCTTTTTATTTTTAAATGAGATACTTAAAATAAAAATTTGTGTATTTTTTATGGGATGGAGGGAGTATGGCATATGGGATACAGCGCAATATATAACTCAATGATATAACAGTCCAATTTAATTCGTTATAAAATATTTTTTTTAGTACAACAAAAAATAGTGTATTTTATTTTACATATTTTAGTTAAAATTAAAAATTTTATTAAAAATTACCTCAAAAAGATATTATTTACAAAAAAAAAAATCATGTAAGTTGTGATATTACAAAAAGCTACTTTTCTTTTCTTCCTTGTTTTTTTTTTTTTGCGTTTATATGTTAAATAATTGATAATGCATTTATAACTGATAAATACATTTATCAGTTGTTTATAACTGATAAATTCATTTATCAGTTTTTAAAGAGTATTTTGTGCTTGGTTTTTTTGTTAAACAACTGATAAATGCATTTATCAATGATAAATACATATATCAGTTGTTTATAACTGATAAATATATTTATCAGTTGTTTGACATATAACACTAAAAAAATAGATTTCTGTAATATTTAGAGTTTTATATTATCCAACTTGTGTGGCATTTTTTTTTTGTAATATCCATTTTTAAAAAGTAGGGTTTGATAAATGACCCTTAAAATTAACACACATACTCCCTCCGTCCCACAAAACATTACCCCTTTTACTATTTTGGGCGTCCCACTTTAAAGTTCCACTTTCCTAAAAAGAAAATTTTTTAATACTTCTTTATTCATGGGACCCACTTGTCATACTCACAACACTTTTCAAATTTACTATTCTCTCCACTCATTCTCTCTCCTCCCACTCACAACACCTACTTTAATAACATTATTCCTTATTTTCCGTTCTCAACAGTAAAGGGGTAAAGTTTTGCAGGACGGAGGGAGTATTATATATATAATTCATATTATTTTAAGATAAAACTCATTTACTATAAAATAATTAATTTTTGTACATTGTACTGTGTAAAGCCCCAATTAGGAGGAGACAATACAGACAACAATTACTACTCATTTATGTATTATTCACCAATTATATTTGAGTGGTGGGCCTAGTTCCATGTTACTCAATTTACACCTAACACTGATTAGACAAATAAGAGGAAAAAAAAAAAAGGAAAAGACATTGATTTTCTAAGCACAAGTTTTAAGTTCAATGATTGTTCTGTGTGGGTTTGGTGAAGATGAGTGGGGAAATTAATTAACGTTACTACCGACCCCATTTTGTAATAACTATTCCCCCTTCCCTCCCTTCACAATGCATCATTTTTATAAAAATTATTATAACGTAAAATCTAGGGAGAAACGCGTTTCTCCATAAGTTATGGAGAAACGGGTTACGGGTATCCGTAAGCCTATCGAAAGCCGATATCCGTAAACTTTTTGTATTGGCCATGACCTCGTCCCATTAAGCCATTTCCTGATATCGTCCTCAGGTTGATATCCGTAACCCTTTGAAAGGATATCCGTAGTTTTACGAAAGTGATATCCGTAAACCTTCAATGATATCCGTAAACTTTCAAAATGTTTCTGATATTCATTCGATGGTTTGGATATACATTGAAGGTTTCGGATATCCGTAAACCTTCAATAAGCATTTTCTCGGTCTTGGCCTTGGATTTGGCTTCAAATATGTTTACGGATATTCGTTTGATGGTTTCGATATACATTTGAAGGTTTCGATATCCGTAAACCTTCAATAAGCAATTTGTGGTCTTGGCTCGATTTGGCTTCAAATCTATTTTTCCTGATATCCGCCCAAAGGCCGGATATCCGTTCTAAGCTTCTGGATATCCAGAACCCTTTGAGACTGATATCCAGAAATTTTCTTCTGGTTATCAAACGTATAGCTTCTGGCTATTAAAAACGCGTTTCTCCATAGTTATGGAGAAACGCGTTTCTCAGCAGACCTACTCTTATTATAAATACTCCTTCCCTCTGTTCCTTTCAATTTAAAATTCTCTCTTTTTTTCATGAAAATTAAGAAATATTATTATAATAAAAAAAGAGAGAATGAGTAAATAAGATGTTGTTAGTATGAAAAGTAAAATATGAGAAAGAATGAGTGACAGAAATAGTATGAAAATTGTTGTTGTTATTATAACAAGTGAATCTCATTAAATATAAAAATAATATAAAGTGGTCATTTTAGGATGTTATAAGTCAAATGAAACACCCAAAAAGACAAATTATGGGACAGAAAAAAATACTAATTATTGTTTTATTTTAGAAAATATGTGTATTTTGTACTCCCTCCGTCCCAATCTAAATGTCTCAACTTTCCTTTTTGGGCGTCCCATTTAAAATGTCTCAACCCAAAAAAGGAAAGTTTTTTTTACTATTTCACCCACTCATTCTCTCTCCTATTTTACTTTTACACTCACAACATTCTCTTTCCTAACTATTCCTCCCACTCATTCTCTCTCCTATTTAATTTTTCATACTCACAACATTTAAATTTTTTCTCTTTCTTACATTACTTTCCTTAATTTCCGAGTAAAACTCATTTTGAGACATTTAGATTGGGGCGGAGGGAGTATTATGGAAGGGATAGGCATAATTAGAGAAAGATGGGTTTTTTAAAAAAAAGTACTCCCTCCGTCCCAGCGAAAGAGTCGGTAAATTTGTCCGACACGCAAAATAAGAAATGTGATGCAGGAAAGAGAAAAAGTTTAAATGTTGTGAGTATGAAAAATTAAATAGGAGAGAGAATGAGTGGGAGGTGATGTAAGAAAGATAATGTTGTGAGTGTAAAAAGAAAGTAGAGAGAATGAAATGGAGGAATAATGATTTAAGGTTTCCTTTTTGGGAAAGTATTTTTTAAATGGGGCCACAAAAATAAATAAACTTTCATTTTGGACGGAGGGAGTAAATGTTTGTTCTCAAAAATCATTTCTAAAGTAATTATTGTACTACAGAATCCTGCTGCAGGGAATCAAATCTCCTACGAAGAACATTAAGTACATTTTATCACGAGCATATCCATTTTCAAATAAATTCAAACAACTTTAAAAAAAAAAAAAAAAAAAAACTCCTTCAGATTTTGATACCAATAATTGAACAAGGGACAGTCCTGCATTAGGTGTACATACATTTTGTAATAATTCAAAACTAAATACTCTCAATGTCCCATTCGAAAGATTAAAAAATTTAAGAATTAAAAAATATAAAAAAACAAATGTTTTAAGTGTAAATAGTTGGGTACGAAAGAAAAAGTTAAATAAAAAATAGTTGTGAATAATTGTTATGAGTATAAACGTGAGACCCACAAAAATAGAAAAGTATAAAACTTTTCGGACATGCGACATCGGATCCGTCTCTTTCTATCTCTTTTTTTTTTTTTTTGAGAGCATTGGGCTTAAAAGTGTTGGGACCTTGTTCAGAGATGTTTTTGCTGGTATCGACCGATGCCAAAATTTGGAATTTTGAATTTTCGTGTGAAATAACCTTTTAAAAAAGTTTGAATTTTCGTATAGAATGGATTGGAGTGAGTACTCAATATACTCTTTATACAATAAAAATAGACAACTTAAGAAGTATATATAAAAAAAGGTAAGATTAAAAAGAGAGCTTATGATTGCTATAAGCATTTAAATAATGTGCTTCAATCCAACTAAACATTTACTCTTAAGCCTCCTGGAGTTATAATTAAATTAATAAATAAACTAGTGATAATTTGTCATTAATCATTATTTTGGTACGGTAGGTGATGACGCCACAGCTTTTCGGGGTCAGGAGCGGTTCAAGGATATCTGGCTAGGATATATTTGGTGGTTTTGTGTACCTAGATCACAGCACAAACAAGCACCGTTAAGGTCAAAGTTGGATGTTACTCCAACTCAGGCCCTCGGGTGTGAGAGTAAGAATACTGAGTAATAAGGCTTTGAATACCTTTGGAGTGTGTGTGTGTTTAGGTTTAGAGAGTAAAAGAGCTTACTCAATTGTATATGGAACTTACCTTGCCCTGCGGGGTAAAGGCCTTCTATTTATAGCAATGCCACGGTGCTTGGCAGGTAATGAGATCAAATTTCTGGGGGCACTTTGGTATTTGACCAGCCTACACGTGTCCGCAGCCTAATTGGTCCCGTCAGGAGGAACATTGGTACTGTCCAGTGGACATGGCCGAAAGGGACATGAGTCGCGTGTGGCCGCTTATTGCATTAAATGGAATAGTAGGCGCCGGATCGAGCCGCATTGAATGCGTGATGGGGAGCTTCGCGTGCCCGTGGCTTGTCAGAGCCGGTAAGCTAACTTGCTCGCAAGGCTTGACATTAACCTTAGCAAGATGTGCAGTGGTGCGTGTCAACGCTGCATCGGCCAAAGATATATGCGAGCACCGGTTGATGCGGCATGACTCCTCGGGCACGGATCCAGCCGAGCGGGGTCCCAATGGTCCTCGAAGAGGATGATGCGAGGAGGGACACTGCCTTGACCACAAGTGGCCTATTTGTCCGCGGTCTTCCCTCCCGCGGTCTAGAACAAATGCCCACGCCACCGGTTCCTGCTAGACCAGAGCGCGGGCCCTGGTCCCAAAGAGATCCGGGCTCATCAATGGCCCCCTAGCTCCAAGTGTGATTATTTATGGTCTGAGTGAGGAGCTACTAGAAGCTCGGCTGCTGCCCAATTGCTCCTGACGAGCACCCGGTGTTAGCGTTTTCCTTGTTTGTTGCTTGGCCCTACGGGCCAAAGTGGAACGTTCGGGAGGCACCAGTGAGTGACACGTGGTCCCTTGCATGGCGTGCCTCCCGGTTAACAGGTGGGCCCCTTGGCAGATGAAAAGACGGGTTAGTGGTACGTCAGGGGTACGTGTCAGCCATCCAAGGGGGGTAATATTTGCAAAAGGTATTTAATTTTCGAATTTTCAAACGTTTGGAGACGGTTCAGGGTCCGAGGTTGGATTTGTGGGCTAATTAATACGGGTTAACGGGTTAACCCGTATAGGTAGGCCTTATAAATACCAAACCCTTAAACCCCAAACACTTTTACCGTTTCCAAATATTCAAAGAGCTCTAGAGAGAGAAACTTCTTGCTGCGAATTCTTGTGCAACCGTTCTCCGAATCTACCCTCAAGCTTTCTTTTCGTAAGTAACATTGGGTGCTTTCTCTTCTTCATCTCCTCTCATTTTTCTTTTCCCTTTCTGGGTTTTGCATAATGACCACTCGAGAATTTGGACCCCGCCGTCCCGTAGAACTAGGAGATGGATCCACCCCTGATATCTTTGCCGTCTGTAAACGGACTGGTGGTATCTTTAGGAAGGTAGGATTGGGGTGGATAAGGCTATCCCTTAGGTGTTTCCTGTTTTTACGTGAGAGAGATGATTGGGGCCTTTTGTCCCACCCGGTTGTGGGAGGCCAAGAAGAAGTACATCTACAATCGTAATGTACCGGTGTGGGGATCACCGAAGGCTAAGAAATTTTGTAATGGGGTTTTGTGCAGTTTCCCCGAGAGAGATCGTGCTCGAACGCCGTCAACTTGTGAGGAGAGAGCGATCCGTGTCCCCGAACAGATAACCGATTGGGAGAAGTGTGAGCTAATGGACCACTGAACAAACCAATGCTGCGCGGCACCGGCACGACTGAATGACCCTCGATGTCCCGCCCGAGGATCGTACCTCCCAACGTGGTGCCCGCGGCCCCGGTGCCGAACCCATGAACTAAGTAGTAGTGAGGAGCCTGAGCCTCTAAATTTTGAGACTACCGTAGGCGGGGAGGATGAGGATGAAGTGACCTCCGCCCGCGGTGATGCCACCGGTCTCTTTGGCTCGACGAGCACGGAGACCGAGGAGGATGACCGCGAGGTCGAACTAAGGAGGGCCGCGGGGACCTCTAAGAAGGCCGCCGAGACCACGAACATCGTGGATGCCTTTTCCGACCACGATTCCGAGGAGGAGGTAGCCGAGGCCCCCGCCCGCAATAAAGGCAAACGGCCACTGCTGAGGCGAACCCCGGCCGTAGCCGCGCAAGAAAGCCAAGGAAGTGGCTATCCTCAACGGGAGGAGGATATTTATGAGGTTTATAACGTGGACCGCAACGCCTACCGTGTCCGCACCTTAGGACACGTTCCGATAAAGGGGAAGGATAAGTTGAGGCAGGAGACAAGAGCCGATGTCCGGCGAGGATAATAGGGCCTTAGTTTTCTATGGTGCTCATTTGAGAATGGCCCGAGGCCGCCCTCGATCCCTTTCTACTACGACTTCCTCGGAGTTCAACCGCCGCCTCCCACGAACCCGACTCCCAATGCCATCGTGGCCATTGTTTCTTTCATAGCCGTTTGCGGATTCACGGGCTATGAACCCACCCTGGCCGAGCTCTACGCTTACTATCGTAACCAAATTCTTCGCGGCATTCCGGGTTTGAAGGCTAGGAATTTCTCTACCAAGACCTTCTCTCCCCCCTTCGAACAAGTTTGACCAATGGAACCAAGGATATCCCGGTCATTGAGTCTAGGTTTGGATGGCCCTTTTCCAAGCCTCGTAGTCCCTCCCGATGAAGGTGTCCGCTAGCGCTATCCGACTCCGTCCTCTGCCGATGCTATGCGCACCGCCATGTAGAGGCATCTCGGCCCTTTACTTGGATAGCGGGGAGGAGCCGCGTTTATGATGTAGGCACAATTGTAGTGGATGAGCCCTTATTGATCTACTCGGGGGTGGCTCCTCGCGGAGGGCGCCCACATGCCCCCGAGTAGCAATAGAGTCGTTGCCTCGCGACCACGATTGGAGTGGTGCACGAGCACTACCAATTTGAGGCGGATTGTAAGACCTCGCATGCCGGGCGCCGAGTGCGATCCTCCCGAACTTATCGGTCTCTAGCGTTTTCATATAACCGTTGCCAATTTATCTTTACCTTTGATTTTTTGACCGCATTCTAACCTTTTCTCTCTTCCCTCCGAGTAGATCCGGAAGAATACAATTTCGATGGCTCCTCCACTAAGTCTTTACGAAGGCCAAGAACATGAAGGCCAATCAAGGAAGCTGCCCAAGAGGCGGAATGAGATAGGTGGGGTCCCCACCAAGGATAAGACGGTGCCGTTGTGAGCGAAAGTCGGGGGATCCCCTTAGCCTTCCCAAAACTATCCCTACTACGGGGAATCCGCTCCACCCCCAGGGGTCCTCCTCCCTCCGGGTTCTAGAGGCTCCCGCTCTCCCGGCCGCACCATTCCTTCCGGCCATCAAATGGATTCTCGGAAGAGAAATGAGAGGGATGGAGAGCGTGGACAGGACAAAGGAAGCCGCAGAAGGTCGGGGATGCTCCTCCTCGGACTATGATCGCCCCTACCGTGGCTTCAGCCTTCTTCTCCCCCTGTTGGGGGCACTATCTGCTCTGTTTATCCAGCTTTCCCCCTTGATCACTCGCGAGGAGACTCGCGGTCGGGAAGAGGCCGTCAGGTGTCTCCCATCACCGGGTGGATATTTATGCCCGAACTCGCCAACGCATCCGTTGGGATCGGCCGGCGAACCGCCTATACTCTCCGACTTCTATAAAGGCATAGTTGTCGAGGAGGATGCCTCTGCGCCAGTAGGGGATATAGGCCTCGCACTGACCGAGGTAGATGCTCGCTTGATCTTAACCTTTTGGCTTCACCACTTTTTTCACTGTATAACTTTTGATCTTCCGCCCGCAGTGAGTAATAAGGTGTTGCGGTGCGTGAAAGCCGTGACACTCGACCGCCGAGGTGGAGAACAAAACTTCCATCTTGGCGGCCAAACTTCGGGAGGCTGGAGGAGGCTCAAACAAGAATTGGAACCTTGAACTCCCCGCCGGAGGACAAGGAAAGGGCCTTCACTCGAAGGAGAATGATTTGAAGGGCTTCCGGGAGAGGATGACCCGGCTCGAGAAGGACCTTTGAGAGGATAAGGGGTCGCGGGATGAGCTCCGCGGGCATAAAAACGAGTGGGAGCCCGGGAATAAAGAGCTCATGGCCAGCCGATGCCGCCAAGGCCGATCTGGAGGCTCTGGGGAAGAAGGTGGACGAGCTGTCCGATGAGCCGCTCCCCTACAAAAGGATGGAGGCAGAGGGGAAGTCCGCCTCGACGATGTCCGCAAGGAAGCCGTGGAGGAATACAAGAACTCCCAAGCTTTCAAGGACCGGCTCGTTGCCGAAAACCCGGCTCGTATGAGGCCGGGGTCCGACGCAAATAAGGAATTTTGCGGCCACGGGCAAGTTCACCGTGCGGGAGTTGGGCCGTAATTGGCTCGCTTGTTGCTACGAATGATGAGTGCTTGCCGGGCATGCACTAGTTCCCTTGTCCGAGGACGAGGTCAAAGTTTGGAGCCGTCCGCCGCGGCCTCTCTCGCCGCCCGCGTGGCGTAAGTGACGGCTCTCGGCTGATCGCCGATTTGGATGAACCGCGGTTCGGGGATAACCCTATATCATTGGGGATGCCTTGGCTCAGTTCTTCCAAATGGGCTCGCCATAGGAGATCTCTTTCTGCGCGGGCGGCTCCCAGCCCGGCCTCTGCCGAGCCCATCTCTCGACCCTATAACAGATTCCGATGACCCGTCTTCCTTCCCCAACTCCAACTTCGTAAGCGGGCACGAGATGGTGCCGCCTGGGAGGATCAGATGCAACCAAGGACCAAGCTCCTAAAGTTTAGGATTTTTGCTTTTTCTTGTTGTAGTAGAATAGGCTCTCTTTTTGTAATAGTGTAGGAATTTGTAAATACTTTCTCAATCATTAATAGAAGCATTTTTCTCAACTTGGCTCCTTTATTTTTATCTTAATTGCTTGTCTCGTAGGCTATTTTGAGTAGTTTGGCAATCTTCGAGCATCTTAATACTTGCATTCTTGCCTTACCACTTTTTCCAAATTTTTGACTTGCAATTAACTTTATACTCTCCTTCAAGCGGCAAGCAGCTTAGTAGGCCCTTTGCCGCATTTTTTGAGTTTTCCTAACTCTTTATTCAAAACCACTTAGGTTTTTTGTGAGAGTCGACCTTATTCTTCTATGATCGCGTTTGTTTAGCCTTGTGGCAAAGTTAGGGTCTTGACCCCGGTTGTCTATTTGGCTTTGTTAAACTAGTTTGATCACTCTCATCCATTTACACTTATTCCCGGCCTTGCGGTTTGTGGTGTAAGTCAAAAGTAGCCAAGGCAAGCATACTTTCATGGGGCATGCGGAAAGGTGGCGGGTGAGGCTATTGTCCGCGCAATGAAAGGTAGGAGCATATTTTAGCATAGAGGCCCTTTAACCCCCGGCATCGTATCCCCTTATTGGAGGTTCTCACTTATTTGACCCTTTATTCAAAACTCCCTAAGGTTTTTCGTGAGGGTCTCGTGGCGATCCGGTGAACGGGCTTATATGTAGGCCTTTGTCACATACGCATGCGAGTAACGGCCCTAACGAGGTCCTTCGCGCAATTAGTGGGTCCGGACTTCGTGTCATTGTCCCCACTAGAGTCCGTAGGCACGGGCATCATGGCCTTTGTACCTACGTTCATCTATATCCACTTATTTTTGGTGGTGTCACGCGAGCGAGAGAGTCCTCCCCGCGATCATAGTACGGATCGTAATGGATCTTTGCATATATAGGCATGCGGATCCTCGGATCTTTGCGCATCGTAAGTAGGAGCTCATATGTTTGCTCTTGAACTCACCGGCATCCGCACGGGCATCCACCTTAGCTTTTGAGGCCGGTGGGAATTGATTTTTGCATCAAAATATGATGATAACTTCTCCCTTATAAATATATAGTCTATACTCCTTCCAAAATTACAAAGATTTTAAAAGAAGTATCTCTTAAGGTGGTCGCTATTCCGTGAGTGCTTAAGCTCTTCTCCCTCTTTTGAGTCGCAACATATAGGTGCCCTCTTTGACTATCTTTGTGACCTCATATGGACCTTCCCATTTCGGGGACAAATTGTTGAAACCGGGTTGGGTCCGCTTGGACCTCTGCAGCTTACGAGTACCCGGTCTCAGTGAAAAACTCCTCTTATTTACTCTTTTATCGTGGTGCTTCTTCGCTTTCTGTTTGTAGTTCACCATTTTTTCATGTGCCCGCATTCTCTTTCCTTCGAGATCGTCCAGTGTCACACCTTCGTTTGCCTCGTTTTGAGACTCGTCGAAGTATGTGACTCTGTACGAGGGTAGGGCTACCTCAACCGGAGCCATTGCCTCGACCCATACGTGAGCGAGAAGGGAGTTTCTCTGTTGAATTTCTTATCGTGGTGCGGACAACCCATAATGCGATCCGGAGCTCGTCCAACCAACGTCCTCCTCGTCCTTCCAAATTTTTCTTTAAGGCGCTTAGGACTAGCTTGTTCGCAGCCTCGCCTTGACCCATTTCCCGAGGATAGGCAATGCGGACTTACGGTGTTGCACCTTCATTCTCACACATTCAGCAGTGAATTTTGCGGAAAATTGGGTGCCATTATCTCGAAATTATTGCTCGGGAACCCCAAATCGACAATAGATGTGGTCGTGGACAAAGCGATAGCTGTTATCCTCGGAAATAGTGGCCAAGCCTCTTTGCTTAGTCCACTTGGTAAAATAATCCACGGCCACCACAGCATACTTGATGCTTCCTCTAGCGGTCGGAAATGGTCCGATAAGATCTATCCCCCACGTATCAAACGGCCACGATGGTACTACCAAAGTCTGCTCTGTTGATGGTAGTCTAGTGGATGTCCGCAAATCTCTGGCACTTATCACATTTTCTAACATACTCCCGCGCATCCCTTCTCATTGTGGGCCAAAAGAATCCTTGGAATTTGATCTTGTCTCGAGAGGGTGCGAGCACTGGATGTCCGCCACAAACTCCTTCATGAACCTCATAGAGTAAGTTTGTGACCATGTGAGTCTTAACACATCTTAGTAAAGGTTTGGTGAATGATCGCCGAAAAAGCACCCCATCGAGGACGAGGTATTTCGCGGACACCGTTACGATGGCTCTAGCCTTTACCGGATCCTCTGGGAGGGTTTGCTTCTCGATGTAATCCTTCATTTCATCCACCCACCCCTTACTTGATCCTCGATATTGTTTATCCGTATTCGATCTATAGCAGTCTCTCCGTGAATTCAATCGGCAATTTGTCTCAACTCACCAATTTCTTGCTCGGTTATTCTTGAGAGGAGGTCGCCTTCCACATTGTCCTCTCTCATGACTTGGTTCACTCATAGTAAGTGAAATTTTTGATGAGGGTTTTGCGAGGTCACAAGATCGAGTTAGTACCGGGTTGATAGTATCATACTCCCCTAATTTGATTAACTATGAGCTGAGAGTCACTATTGATCTCAATATTCTGAACTCCCAAGTCTCTTTGCCGCCTCCATGCCCGCTATGATCGCTTCATATTCAGGCTGATTGTTTGATGCCTCGAACTTGAACCTCAAGGCCCTCATGAATTTCCCGCAGGTGCAATCCGGTATGCCCGCTCCACCGATTAACTTGCTCGCGGAGCCGTCCACATATAAAGTCCACACCTCTTCCGGACGCTCCCTTGGTTGAACAATTTACGTGCTTTCCGGGCTTTTTGGGTCATCTTCGATTCTCGCTCGCTTTCTTTTTCCGAGGTCGCCGTCCGCTAATTTGAATGATGATTCTACTACAAAATCAACTAAGGCCTGCGCTTTGATTGTCTTTCTCGGGAGTAGGTGATCCGGAACTCGGTGAGTTCTATAGACCAAGCTAGCATTCTCCCCGAGGACTACGGTTTGTGTAAAACCTTTCTAAGCGGGGCCTCGATTGAAGTACAGGTTATAGGATGTGCGTAAAAGTAGGCTCTTAATTTTCGAGCGTATGACAAGCAAGGCGTAAGCTAACTTTTCTATATTAAGATAACGCCCTTCTACGGCTGACAAAGTGCCTTACTTACATAATAAACTGGTTTTGGGAGTTATTCTCCTCCACCACAAACATTTTGCTCTTTGCCGGATCGATACTTGACTAAATACGGAAGAAAAAGCTCTTCTCCGGCACCGGCCGCCGAGTAGAGGTGGCCGCCCGAGGTATGTCTTGACTTCTTCAAAGCCGATGGCACTCGGTGCTCCATGTAAATTCATCGGCTCTCTTCCCCCCTTTCGAGAGTTTTGAAGAAGGGAGGCATCTCTCTGCCGACCGCGAGATGAAGCGGCTAAGTGCGGTGATGCGACCATTGAGTTTTTGTACATCCTTCACGCAGCAGGAGGTTTCATGTCTAATAGGGCCCGGATTTTCTCTCGGATTAGCCTCTATCCTCTCTTTGGTTGACTCACGAATCCGAGGAACTTGCCCGCCTTGACCCCGAAAGCGCACTTAAGGGGTTTAGCTTCATGCTGTTATGGCGCAAGTTTTTGAAGGTTTCCTCCACATCGAGCTCGTGGGAGTTTTCCTTAGTTTTTATGACCGTATGTCGATGTAGGCCTCGGTTTACGCCTAGTTGGTTTTTAAAGACCAGTTGACCATGCGCTGATATGTGGCTCCTGCATTTTTTAGCCCAAAGTGGCATCATAGTGTAGCAAGATGTCTTGCCGCGTATGAAAGCTACAGAGCGGACATCTTCGTGAGCCATTTGGATGCGGTGGTAGCCGAGTAGGCATCAATGAAGCTTAGAACTGCGTATCCTGGCTATAGAATCATAGTACGTACATGCGAGGAAGAGGAAGCAATCTTTGGGGCATGCTTTGTTGAGATCGGTGAAGTCAGCCTTGCATCCTCCATTTGCCATTGGATTTCTTAACCATGATCACACGTCCCACTGGGGTAGGAGATCTCCTTTATTATCCCCGCTTTTAGCAACTTTTCCACCTCTTCCTTGATGGCAATCTCTTTCTCCAGGGAGAAATATCTGGATTTCGGTGAATGTTTTTGAAGGAGGGGTCATCGTTGATTTTATGGAGGATCACGTCCTCGGCGATGCCTTGCGTATCTTCCACCCTCCAAGCGAACACATCGCAATTTGCTCTAAGGAACTCAATAAGTATCCTTCTTTTCCTCTCTGTGAATTTCCGGCCCAACCTTAAGCTGTTTGCTCGGGAAGTGGGGATTGATTACCACCTCCTCGAGCTCGTCGTTAGGTTGAAGGTCGCCGATTTCACGATTGTGCAGGGAGTCGATGACAATAGTTGGGGGGTTGACACGAGCTTCGGTCGGTGTTGCCATTGAATATATGATATCACGGTCAATTTCCCCTCTATTCCTCGATCAATATATCCTCCTCGACAAGGGCGGCGAAGCTTGCTTTGATTTTCTTGCTCATTTTGAGCTCCGCGCTTTGTGGAATGGAAAGAAAGCATGCCAATTGGTACGGGTGGCGGCGGTAGTGCAAGGGCTTTCCCCTTTTGTGACTTGCCCTCGCTTTTTCCCCCTATTATTTTATCCTTGCCCTCTATCTGCGGGCGGGATGTCCAGCCTTTCGTTCTTTCCTTTTTCCTCCAAAGTGCTCGGAGGAATCTCCCGAGCCGGTTCTTGATGGTATGCAACCCCGCCCGGGTGTTAAATTTCACCCTTTAGTGGGGACGGACGCAACTATTCCCAATTCGGCTGAAACGGATTCGCCGAGAATGGCATTGTATTGGGAAGGAAGATCGACCACCATGAAAGTTATCTTGGCCGTCTTCTGCATAGGTTTTTCTCCAATAGCTACGTCAAACACAATCGTCCCCTTTACCCTTACAGCGTGGTTTGTGAAGCCTTCGAGCATGCCGCATATGGAGTGAGATGTGCTTAGTCATTCTCATTCCAATCAAAGTATGGTAGTAAAGTATGTCGCGGGCGGCTCCGGTATCTACCAACACACGGCCTATGTTTGCCGGTTGATTCTCATTACGAGGTGAGTGGGTGTGTGGAATGAAAAAGGGTGGAGGCAAGTTCGCTCCTTTTGAACCCGATTTCCAGCTCTTCCTCGGGGCCGGGCGGGGATGGAGAAAACCTTCTCTAATGTCAGAATTTGGAGAGACAAGCGCCTACTAGTGGGAGGTTCCTCCCCAATGAAGTTAATGTCATAGTCCCAAAAATCGTCATCATTATTATCTCTTTCATTCTGTCTGGTCCCCGCGTGTGTCGTGCCGCTAGCGATCATTGTTATTGGGGGCGGTATTGTTTCCCTTAACCCACTTGGTTAGCTCCCGTTATTAATTTTCTGTTTGGATTACTCGCTTGGTGGAAAGCAATCCTCGATTCAGTGCCAGTGGTCGTTGTGAAACTCACGAGAATTTAAGTCTACTCCTCTCATTTGGCTTTCGAAGCATGGGGGAGGAGGAGGAAAGTACGAGGCTCTCATGATCACCGCCCTTGGGTCGGTGAGCTGCTGTATAAAGCTGTTTCGTCCACGGCCTTTTTGAGCCTTTCGATCCCCGGCCTCTGTTTTTGCCACGATTATTGGCATGAGCGGGCTCAGGGTGGTCTCCTGGACTTGGCTTATCCTTTCTTTCGCGAAGCTCGTGGAGCGGAGCACAGCTAGGCTCTTCGGCGGAGAGCGATGGCCGATGCCACTTTCATACATTTCCTCATTGATTTAGGTTTCTTTGGAGGCAAAATTCATTTTGAGGAAGGAGTTGCGAGGCCGCCTTCAAAACATAGTCGATGTCCACTCGTCCGGAGTCCACAATCTCCTCGCTCACCTTCCTGAGCAGGATATATAATCTTTTGTAGGCTCATTTGGTGCACCTTGACACGGACAAGTCTGTCTTTGGTCTGGCGGGCACACGCTGCTCCGGCAAAGGCATTGAGGAAGAGGACTACGGGCGGGCGAATATTTGGATACTGCTTGGGGCTTGAGGGCTAGCATCGAGATAGGGCCTTGCCGGTGAAGGTCGCGATCAGCTTTGCACATCAGTCGGCTCATCAGCGGAGAATAAAGCCATCCCGGCCCTCAAATCTTCCCATATGACTCTTGGCATTTTTGGATCCGTCATGGGTGTCCATGCGGGGGTTTGCCCTTACGGATCGGTGCCGCGCAATTTTATCGGCCCGAAGGCGTCCATAGTGCGGCCACACTTACGGCGGCCTTCGATGGGTTTCCGCATCTTACTGCATGAATTCCTGAACTCGGGGTTACGATCATCGACCTTTTGCTTTTAGCTCGTGGAGCCGCGGCGCCTTCTCTCTTGGCCAGGAGCAGTGTCGGCTTTGGACTTCGCAGCGGCGATTTAGTGTGCCTCTTCCCCCTTTCCTCGCTATCATCTACATGCGCCACGCTTCGTCTGGCCATTTGTAGCGCTCGAGGTGATCGGCCGGTTGCCCAGCGGCTTGGCTAGCCCGAGTGTGCGGGAAGCTCGTTGGGAGAACCTTTGTGACCCTTGAGGAGCTGTAGCCCTCCGTTGGCCTCTATTTCAAATATTTCCATCTCAGCGTCGTTGATGGCCGTGGCCTCCGCGACCAGTTTGGATTTGGAGGCTAGGATTTCCTTCCTTCTCGGGATTTGTTAACGGGAAAGTGGGGTGGTCGGATTGGTGTTTTTATGCGAGCTTGGGGAGTTTTGGGCTAGTGTTTAGTAGGGCTTGGGCTTTCTCGGCCACGTGCTTCCTCGGTTAGCTTAGGTGGAGAACTCGTTGAGTTGCAGGGATTTTGAGGCTGAGAATGGGCCCCCGTTCTGTTGAAAACGAGTTGGTTTGCCTTTCCTATTGTTGTTGGAGGGTTCGGCTTGGTTCTCCTCCTCATGGTTAAATGACCGGCATTTTTCGAATTTGAGACATGTCTCGGAATGGTGAAAATAAGCTGAAAAGAAGTGTCTTTTGACGGTAGGTTGTTTTAGACTACAAGGTGTGTACGAAAACAAAAGTTTTAAATGGGAAAAACTTAGTGATGTAAAATAGAAGAGCCTTTCGGCCTGAATTTGTTTAGGACACGTGAGGTGCCTTGAAAACAAAGGATTTTTAACGAGAAACGAAAGAAAGTCGGGTTCCGGCAATGGAACCAACGATGACGCCACAGCTTTTCGGGGTCGGGGAGCGGTTCGAGGATATCTGGCTAGGATATATTTGGTGGTTTTGTGTACCTAGATCACAGCCTGAGCAAGCACCGTTAAGGTCGAAGTTGGATGTTACTCCAACTCGGGCCCTCGGGTGTGAGAGTAAGAATGCTTGAGTAATAAGGCTTTGAATACCTTTGGAGTGTGTGTGTGTGTTTAGGTTTAGAGAGTAAAAGAGCTTACTCGATTGTATATGGAACTTACCTTGCCCAAGGGGTAAAGGCGCTTCTATTTATAGGCAATGCCATGGTGCTTGTTGAGGTAAGCAATGAGATCGGTACTAGGGGGCACTTTGGTATTTGACCGGTACACGTGTCCATGGTAGTGGTCTGTCGGGGAGGGAACATTATTGTCAGGGGGCATGGTGGAAAAGGGGCATGAGCGTGTGGCCGGAACTATTGCATTAAATGGAATAGTAGCGCCGGGCGGCCGCATTGAATGCGTGATGGGGGGCCGGCAAGTGGCTGTCGAGCCGATGGCTAACTTGCTCGGTAAAGGCTTGACGTGCCAAGGAAGCGATATGTGCCGTGGTCAACGTTATGCCGCGGTCAAGATATATGAAGCGAGCGCGGTTGATGCGGGCATGACTCCTGCGGGCGCGGATCCAGCGGCGAGGGTCGATGGTCTCGAAGAGGATGATGCGAGGAGACACGATGCTTGACCACATGAGGCTATTTGTCCGCGGTCTTACTCCCATGATGCAAGAGCAGCCACGCGTCATTTGATTCCTCAGGGCAGAAGCGCAGGCGTGTCCATAGATCCCGGGCTCATCAGTAGGCATATGTAAAGGTCGTGTTTTTTCTTTGTTTTTTTTATAAGAAGAGGTAAAAAGAGTGTAGTTATGCGACAATTTGATTTCTTAATTTTTATTTTTAAATCCATGTACTTTCTTTATATTTAACTAATTTTTAAATCTTTATAAAGTCTTAATTTTTATTTTTCATAAGATATTCAAATTTGATCCGAAAATGACCACACGTGAAAGAGGAAAAATAAAATAAAAATTAAATGTACACTCAAAATCAATAATCCGAATTTAATCTCACTTAACTTGACAACAACCTCCTTTATTTTAATTCACTTGAAAGAACAGTGAAAAGATGAAATACAAATCTAAATTAAAAAAAAAAAAAAAAAAAAAAAGAAGAAGCAAAAAACACAATACTAATTAACAGCAAAATAAAAAAACAACTGCCCAAGAAATCAACTTTCTTAAGCATAATCTCCAGAATCAGGGAGTGGGGCATAGGATCCAATGAAAATGTCACCATAGACAAGTCCAGCCAATCCTCCACCAATAAGTGGTCCCGCCCAGTAGATCCAATGTCCAGAGAAATCAAAACTAGCCACAGCTGGTCCAAATGATCGAGCCGGGTTCATTGAGCCACCGCTGAATGGTCCGGCAGCCAAGATGTTGGCTCCAACAATGAACCCGATTGCGATGGGTGCAATGGTTCCAAGTGACCCCTTCTTGGGGTCAGCAGCGGTGGCGTATACAGTGTATACTAGGGCAAAGGTTATGATTATCTCGAATACTACTCCGGCAAGTGAGCTCACCCCGGCAGCAACTGCGTGGGTCGGGACAGCCTGCAAAAGCCAAGTAGACATGATAATTATTTTGGAGCCAAAAATGAGAAATTTAGTTTTTCGTGTAATTATAATTACGTAAATTCAAATTTGTAGCTATATATTACTCATATTTCCCAAAAATGTCACTTCACATTTAATCCGAAATAAATATTGCATTTTTAAATTGGAAAAAGTCTTAGTGTAATTTTATCATAATATACTTAATGTACAAATAAATAAAGCGTATTTCTTAAAAACGTTCACAGATATGTATTTTGGGGCGGAGTAAATATATATATCTATCAAAATTAAGAACTTACCAAGCCGCCGGTAACAAATTTGAGGAGAAAGCTAGCAGCAGTGGCACCGAGTAATTGGGCAACCCAGTAGAAAAGGCCAGTTAGGATGGTGATGTTGCCTCCAATAGCCAATCCGAAAGTGACAGCTGGATTCAAGTGGCCTCCAGAGATGTTGGCTGCAATAGAAACTCCCACGAATAGTGCAAATGCATGAGCCACAGCCACGGCCACTAGTCCAGCTGGATCCAAAGCTGCATCATCCGTAAGTTTGTCTGCAAAATCATAAATTAATTAGTACTTAAATTAAAAATAAAATTTTTTGAACCTAAATTGTGACATTATTTTAATACTTGATTAAAGGGCATAATACCATGATTTTTTAACGTATAATTGACGGGATTAAAAACTTACTGAAAGCTATAGCAGAACCAACGCCAGCAAATACGAACAAGAGAGTAGCAATAAACTCAGCTAAATACGACTTGAGTGATATTGCACTAAAAGAGTCCCCGAGGCTACCAAATGCAAGCTTCACCATTTTTATACTAAAAGGAATTCAAGCGAAACTAAGAGTGAAAGAAGAAGATAAAGGCTTTCAAGGCTGGTGTTTCTAGCTCTAGATGACTTGGTTTATATAGTGTCTAATTTCCAGCCTGGAAATAAATATTTAATTGAGGGTGAAATATATTCTGTTTATTTTTTTGGGTAAATAAAAATGAGAAAACTGCAGTGGTGGGAGGAAAATGACATGGGGTGGCACCGACTGTGGCCCTGAAAGAATTGAGGCCATATGAGTGGGGCCGACTCACCGGCCTCTACGTGAAATAATTTGCATTATTTTCAATTTCAAAAGTAATTAATTTAAGGAGAAATTATATTTTGATCCTCAAAGTTGTCATTGTTGGGATAGAGGACCAACCGGGCTAGACATCGAAGCAAGGGGGAAAAACTCGTCAGGGGTTGCTGGGAACAAGAGCGGCCGCGCAGGTGGTGTGCGCGACCGCGCACCAGACAGGCCCGATGCTCGGGTGGAATTCTTCGAGGGCGACGGCTGGATAGTGAGGCGGCCGCCTTTGGAGGGATTTCTAAGGCGTTGGAGTTCACGGAGGGTTCGCGGCCGCTCGGGGTGAGCGGCGCAGCTCGGCCCGTTTTTCGCGATCATAGTTTCCTTGTTTGATTAGGTTTTGGTTTAATCCCTAGGTCATATATAATCGATGTTCGCCTCGATTCGGTTGTAACACAAATTCTACATACGTAGTGTAAGATCCTGGCTTGGTAGTGCCCCAGGCGTAGCCAATCAAATTGGTGAGCTGGGTTAACAATTTCTTGTGTTCTTTTACATTTTCTTTGATTTCTTGTGCTTGGTTTGTGTGCGATTATTATTCTTGTAGGTTTGCTTGGGTGTGGAGGGCAATATTCACAACAAGCTGGTATCGAAGCTCTTGGTTTTAGGATCAAGGGAGTTGTTCCAAGCAATCAAGAATGGGCAAGGACAAACGGGCGGTGGAGAAATTCGATGATTCGACTTCGGATATTGGAGGATGCGGATTGAGGATCTATTGTACAACAAGGATCTCTGAAGCCTCTGAAGGGTGTCAAGCAGGAAGATGAAGATCGGGAAGAATGGGAACTCGTGGATCGGAAGGCTTTAGGGGTGGTTAGATCTACTTTGTCAAAGTGGATCGCGAAGACTACCGGGGAAGGCGGACAACACCGCGAGCTATTGGATTATCTTGCTTGAGAGATTTGAAACTCCATCTAGCTGCGAATAAGGTTGATTTGATACGTAAGATGGGTAGTCTCGAGATGCGAGGGAGGATCCTTGGCTAAGCACATCGATGAATTTATGGATGTCATAGATTCATTGACGGCGGTGGAGATCAAATTCGATGATGAGGTTAAATGCATGCTTGTTGCTAGCTTCTTTACCGGCAAGTTGGGAGCGGAGCGGTGGCTATGATCAACGCTTCGGCGGGTAAGAAAAAATTGAAATATGATGATGTTAAAGACTTTCTTTTAGGCGAGGAAAATCGCATGAAGAAGTTGGGGACATCAAGTACTTCGGGAGCGGCTTTAGCTACTCTTAGTAGGGGAAGCCAGATGCTTAGCAAACGAGGGAGAAAGAATCTAGGGAGAACGGAGTGAGTGGAAAGAGCGAGGCGATGAGACCAGGACAAAGCCAAGGTTGCGAAGGGATACATTCGGTGCTATTATTGTAAGGAATTGGGACACTTGAGAGGGATTGTCCAAATCGTAAGGGCAAACAGGTGAAGGTGGCAATCGAAGGTGATGATGTACTAGTTCTTAGTGTCGGTGGTGCGCTAGAATCATGGAGTCTTTGGATTCGGGGCATCATTCCACTCTTGCGGGCATAAGGAAGAGATGGATAATTACACTTAGGTGATTTCGGGAAGGTCTATCTAGGCGATGGCGAGCCTTTGGAAATCGGGGAAGGGGGATGTCGGGATAGGAGCATCGGACGGGAAGGTTCTACATCGAACGGGGTCGAGACACATTCGGGTTTGAAAAAGAACCTACTTTCGGTTGGGCGGTTGGATGAAGAGGGTTGCAAGGTGACTTTCGGCTGCGAGGCTGGGTTATTACCAAGGAGGATTGTGAGATCGCTCGGGGTAATAAGGAGGGTACTTTGTACTTGGCAAACAACACCAAGGATAGTATTGCGGTGGCAGCAGCCAAGGGTGATGCGGATTTGTGGCCTTGTTGATTGGGTCGCATGAGTGAGACGAGGGATGAAGGTACTTTGTTCCAAGTGTCTACTCACGGGTTTGAAGGCAGTCAGCGTGGGGATCTGCGAAGATTGTATGTTTGGCAAACAAGGGAGGAATAATTTCTCAAGGACAGGTAGGGGACTAAGGGAAGCAAAGTTGGAATTGGTTCACACGGACTTGTGGGGGCCGTCTCCGGTTACATCTCTGGGTGGTGCGTCATATTATATGACTTTTATTGATGATTCTACAAGGAAGGTTTGGGTCTATTTCCTGAAGGGAAAAGATGAGGCTTTCGAGGTGTTCAAGAAGTGGAGGGCCTTGGTGGAGAATCAAACGGGACTTAAGCTTAAGTGCTTGAGATCTGACAATGGTGGGGAGTATGAGCTCGGGGAGTTTAGGGAATATTGTGCTGCGAATGGTATTCGTATGGAGAAGACTCCAAAGAAGACTCCACAACTCAACGGGGTAGCAGAAAGGATGAACAGAACATTGAATGAGCGGGCTAGAAGTATGAGATTGAAGTGTGGACTTCCGAAGACGTTCTGGGCATATGCAGTTGACACGGCAGCTTTCTTGATCAATCGGGGACCATCGGTTCCATTGGGGAACGGAATTCCAGAGGAAGCTTGGAGTGGCAAGCAGGTTTTGTACAAGGATAGAAAGGGGGCATCTGATGGTACTAGTTCGGAACCGGAGGTTGTAGAGGTGGATATTCCAGACTCGGGTGGGAGCATGACAGTTCATGTTGACCATGGTCAGGAGGTCACCGAAGATGAACCACGTACTCCCAGAAGCCGGATATTCCAGGCTGCGTAGATCAATCCGGCGGCTGCGTAGATCACCTGACAGTATACTCCTTCGAATTATTATTTGTTGTTGACGAGATAATAGGGGAACCGGAATGTTATGCGGAGCGGTTCGTAGTGTGCTTTGTAACAAGTGGAAAGCTGCGATGGATGATGAGATGGTCTCATTGAAGGCCAACAAAACTTGGGAGTTGACGAACTACCTAAGGGAAGAAGGCACTGCATAACAAGTGGGTTTACAGGATCAAGGAGGAAGCGGGCGGTAGCAAGCGTTACAAGGCAAGGCTGGTTGTTAAAGGGTTTCAAAGCAGAAGTATGGTATTGACTACACCGAAGTATTCACTCCGGTTGTGAAGATGACCACTATCAGAATGGTTACTGGGGATAGTAGTGGCGGACAACTTGCTTTGCTTGAACAGATGGATGTGAAGACGGCCTTTCTTCATGGGGACTTGGAGGAAGAGATTTACATGGTACGGCCAGAGGGTTACTTGTCTAAGGGTGGCGAGGAGCTAGTTTGCGAGATTGACTAAGAGCTTGTATGGCCTTAAACAAGCTCCTGGCGATGGTACGAGGAAGTTTGATGGATTCATGCACGACATTGATTTTATCGATGCGAGGCGGATCATTGTTGCTACTTCAAGAACACGGACAATGGGTATATTATCTTGCTTTGTTATATGTGGACGACATGTTGATAGCGGGCTCTAGCGAGAGAGGTAAACGGGTTGAAGACTCGGTTGTCGAACGGTTCGAGATGAAGGATTTGGGAGAGGCAAAGAAAATCTTGGGCATGCGGATTGATCGGGATAGGGAGTCGGGCAAGTTGGTTCTTTCACAAGCGTAATATGTTGAGAAGGTCTTAGCAAGGTTTTGTATGGAAGAGGCGAAGCCAGCAGGGACGCCATTGGGTTTGCATTTCAAGCTATCCGAGAGGACTCACCTAGGAACAAGGAAGAGCGTGACAAGATGGAGAGAACTCCATATGCTTCACTGTGGGGAGTCTCATGTATGCGATGGTGTGTCAAGGCCGGACATTGCACATGCGGTGGGAGTAGTCACCGGTTCATGGGCAATCCAGAAAGCAACATTGGGAAGCGGTTAAGTGGATCTACGTTACTTGAAGGGTACCGCCGGTAAGGCTATGTTTTTCAAGCAAGGAAGTGGTGTTAGCGGGTTATGTTGATGCGGACTTGGCATCAAGTGATCTTGATAAGAGGAGAAGTACTACGGGTTATGTGTTTACATTGGGTGGTACAGCAATCTCTGGGCTTCTAAGTTGCAAAGATCGTGGCTCGATCGGCTAACGAAGCGAGAATATGTGGCGATGACGAAGCGAGTAAAGAGATGGTTTGGCTGCGAACTTCTTGGGTGAACTTGGGAAGACGCGAAGTGGTAATATTCTCTACGGTGATGCCGGGCGCAATTCACTTGGCAAAGAATCCGGCATTTCATTCGAGGACGAAGCACATTGGGCGAGGTTTCACTACATCGGGACATCTCTTGGAGGAGAAGACTTTGTGGCTTGAGAAGATATTGGGATCGGAGAATCCAGCTGAAATGTTGACAAAGGTTGTGAACCTTGAGAAATTGAAGCTGTGCAAAGCTTCAAATGGGCTTGAAGAATGAGAGAGGAGGATGGCACTACCATGATCGAGGTGAGCACTAGGAGGACACCGAGGGTGAGTTGAAGACGGATACGGGGCTTATATGTGTGGTTGATCTCTAGGTGGGAGATTGTTGGGATAGAGGACCAGCCGGGCTAGACATCGAAGCAAGAGGAAAAACTTCGTCGGGGGTTCTTTGGGAGCAGAGCGGCGCGCGAGTGGTGTGCGCGACCGCGCGCTTGGGCGGGCGATGCTCGGGTGGAATTCTTCGAGGGCGACCGCGCTGGATAGTGAGGGCGACCGCGGCGGGGGATTTTTCAAAGGCGTTGGAGTTTACGGAGGGTTGCGCGGCGCGCTCGGGCGGGCGGCGGCGCTGGCTCGGCCCGTTTTTCGGTCGATAGTTTCCTTGTTTGATTAGGTTTTGGTTTAATCCCTAGGTCATATATAATCAATGTTCCGCCTCCAATTCAGTTGTAACACAAATTCTACATACATAGTGCAAGATCCTGGCTTGGTAGTGCCCCCAGACGTAGCCAATCAAATTGGTGAACTGGGTTAACAATTTCTTGTGTTCTTTTCTGTTTTCTTTGATTTCTTGTGCTTGGTTTGTGTGCGATTATTATTCTTGTAGGTTTGCTTGGGTGTGGAGGGCAATATTCACAACAGTCATTTTGTTATCATTTTAGTGTTTTTAACTAGTTTTGTTAGAAAATTTCGTTAAATAATCATGTGCAAATCACATGTCATTTAACAGATGATGTTTTTGAACAAGAACTATTTCATTGTTAGATTAATGCAAATTAAATGAAAATTGAAAATTAATAGCCTAAATAGAAAATATTAATATCCCTAAATATAAAAATGAATAATATTTTATTATAATAATAGTAAATGGAATAAAGTAATAAATTTAAAATGAAAAAATTTTAACCCTAAAAAATTACTAGTTAAGATGATAAAATCATAAGTACTTTATAAAATATAATTAAAATATTTTAGCATTTACTTTTCATATTTTCCCTTTTCATTTTTTAAGCAAGCATTTACTTTTCATGCAAACAGAATATTTTAAAATATTTAAGAAAATAATCATTCTATGTTTTGGAAAAAAAATGAACATTATCTTTTTTCAAAAGAAATAAAAATTTATTCACTAACAATACCATCCTAACACCATCTTGACTGTCGCAACCATCCCACCACTAGTCCAACTTTATCACCATAACATACCATCATCATAACCACCACCATCTCAAAAATCAAAAGAAAACCTAGATTCACAATTTAAATTTCAAACAAAACTCATATTAAAAAATCAAAATCCAAAATAAAATCAATCCCCAATTCCAAACTTTAATTATAACTCAGTTTCAAATATGTTTTTTAAATTCAAATTCTAATTGGATTTTTTAAAATGCAAAATCAAGTCAGATTTCAAACATAGATTCAAATCTGATTTTCAGACTCATATTCAAATCTAATTTAAAACCCAGATTTGAAGAGAATGAGGGAGAGAGGATAGATTCTCGTTGGAGTGAAGTTGCCAGAGTAAGGGAAGTAAGATGAAGAGAAGACGAAGTTGGATTTAACGCCGTTGTGCCTTCAACGGAGTATTGAGATGAAGACGCACAGACGAAAAAAAGAGGCAGAAGGTGTGGAAGAGGAGGAATGGTGTAGGACGGCAGGGGTAGGGAACGATGGCGGAGGAGGGTGTGGGGGCGACGACCATGGTTGGGAAATTAGGAGAAGCGATGAAGTTGAAATATAAAAATGAGATTTTCTAACAAAACTAGTTAAAAACTTTAAAATGCTAACATAATGACAACTTTGGGGCCTGTAAATAGTAATAGAATAGGGTCTAACTTAGTAACACCCCTTAAATTTTGGGGCTCAAAATGCAATTCCTCCTTGATTTAATTTTAATAGGATATAAATAAACAAAGTCATGACTTTAAAATTTTGACTTGTAATTATAAATGAACTAGAATAAGCGCGTGTCTGAGGACACGTTATTATTTTTATTATTTTCTTTAATTAAGCCCGTGTCCGAGGACACGTTTTTTTTTATAATTTTAAAAAAAAAAATTTAAGGGCAAAATTTAATTTAAAAAAAAAAATTTTAAGGGCAAAATGGGAAAGAGACAAAATAGTGAGGGCAAAATGAAAATTTCGGTCAATGAAACTATTCAATCAACTGTTCATGGCAAGTCTAATTTATACTATATATACTCTCTTTACTCAAATAAATAATTGCATTTTTTATTTGGTTTGTTTTGGGTAACTCCAATAATTGTACTAGCTTTATAGGTATCAATTAAAATGTGATATTTATGAGTCATTATTCACAATATCAGATTATTATCTTCAACAATAGGTATAAATTATGCAATCAAAATTATTTATATTTTTATTAACTTTACTGATACTTTAAACATTATTTGTGCCTTAAATTATAACTATTATGTTAATTAATAATATTTATAAAACAAAATTATTAACACTATGATATAAGACATATGGTATAAAAATATAACAAAAAACAAAAATGAGATATGAAAATACGACATTAAAATATGGTATAAAAATCCGGATAAAGGTATGTCGTAAAAATACGAATTTTGTTTATCAACAATTGTTTTTTTATTTAAAAAAAAATCGTTTTAAATTGGAGTTTTTATCAAAAACTACCTAAAAAAAGATGCTATTTACAAAAAAAATATGTAAATTGTGATATTACAAAAAACTACTTTTCTTTTCATTCTTTCTTATTTTTTTTAATTTCTTTTTAAAAAAATTATTATTTGTTTTTTTTTTGCTTTTTTTGTTTTTTTTTTTGCCTTTTACGTTAAAATAACTGACAAATGCATTTATCATTGATAAATGCCAAAATTTTACAAAAAATGTGTTTTTTCTTAATTTTAGAAAAAATGTGTTTTGATTTCCCCGCTAGTGCCAGTGTTAGAGTAACAAAGTGACAGTATAAATAGTGACAGTGCATGTATTTTTAAGTGTCAGTGTAAAAAAGTGTCAATGTTATTGTAACACAGCGATAGTGTAAAGAGTTCTATTGCATGTATTATTAAGTGCAATTGTTATTGTAAAAAAGTGTCAGTGTTTGTGTAAAAAAGTGTCAGTAGTGGTGACATGCCAGTGTAAAGAGTGCTAGTGTATGTATTATTAACACTACAAGAAAAGTGAAATTATGCGACAGATTTTTGCGATGGCTTTTGTGCCGTCGCAATAGATATACATTATACGATTGATTTATTAGTCGCAGAAATATTAATCGCATAATTAATTCAATCTCACGCGGCAACTCCAAAAATTTGCGCGGGCCCAAATAAAAGTGATTGGCAGGAGGAAAAAAGATAAGACGACCGCTAAAACAATTATGCGATGGAATTATTAATCGCATACAGTAATTACGAATAAAAATGAGTTATTTTTCTTTTTTAATAAAATGCTACAAAATTTCAATCGTATAATAATGGAAAAAGGAAATATATAGTATACTCATTACATAAAATATCTTCATAACCCGGTTCTCTCTCTTCTCCTTATTTCTCTCTGCAAATCCCCTCCCGCTTCTCTCTCTAGAATGGCTGCCCTACCCTAGATCTTCAAGCTTTGTCGTCGCGTCGTCACAATCCTTCAATACTGGTAACACTCTTCTCTCTTCTGATTCAATCCGTGCCCTAAACCCTTCCCATCCATCTGATTTTGATTTTGCCCTAACTCTCTTTTTCTCTCTTCTCTCGTTTTTCTTATCTCCAGGAAAAAATATCACAATATATTACACTAAACTTGGTTTGGATGGACCGGTAATGTTCTTCAAGCTTTTCCCTAAATCTCTCTCACTTTTAGTTTTAAGCTTTCAGGACTATTTTCATGTAGATTTGTAATTTTACTTGCCCTAAATCTCCTCTTCCATCTGATTTTGATTTCCCCCAATATTCATGCCCTAAGTTTCTTCCCTATGACTTTTCTAATTTTCTTTCCATATGATTTGTAATTAAGTTTCGTAGGGCTAAATCTTTTGATTTTGTTTTTCTGGAGAGATAACCTGTTATTTTTTCAGATTATGTGGTTCACTTAATAATTTTTCTTATGCTCATTTTTCAAGTAATTATTTTATGAAAATAGTTTTCTATTTACAGTTTTTTTAGTGTTTGGGTGTGTTTCTTTTTCTTGTGTTATTGACTTGTGATTGCATAAATCAGTTGATTTTAGGTCTGAGTCACTTGGGTGTTAAATATAGAGAGGTTGGCATTGTGACCCTCTTCCCCTGTTGTGTGTATTGCTTTGTTTGTACTTGTACGATGATGCTCTCGTTTAACATTTTAATGAAATACTTCCTCCGTCCCAAAATGAAGGTCCAAAAATTTTCAAATTTACTCTTGAGATCAAGAGCAAATTTAAATTTACTCTTGATAAAGAGCAAATTTAATTTTTTGGACATTCATTTTGAAACAGAGGGAGTATTATTCCTTTCATTCACTATCTAAGTGGACAAGTTTTAAAGAACAAATGTGTAGACACACACACATTTCTTACCCAGTCTAACTGTATAGAGAAACATGAATAGACCTAATATATGCATAAATGATTCAATTGGTTGGTGCATATATCCTCCTGTAGTTGTTATTGACCAAACGGTGTATCAAAGCTACACCTTTTGATGGTTTTATGCTATTCGACTGCAGTTTGTTTGTGTTTCAATATACTTTTTGACCATCATTTTTTACAATAGTTTCAAGTCGATTTAACTAGACAAATGTATGAAAAATCCTTAACAATTTTTCTGATCTCTTGAATTTTTTTCCCCAGCATTCCCATTTTGAAACATTTATTTGCCGTTTTATGACTATTGGTTTAGCAGTTATCAGCTTTTATCTGAAATTAGCTTTGGAGATTGTCATCATGTATGCAATAGTTTGTTTCTGTTTCGAGTCGATATAACTAGTTATGCTATTCGACTGCAGTTTGTTTCTGTTTGGAACATTTATTTGCCGTTATTCCTCGTTTTCTAGCAGCTCATGAAGCCCCTCATGTTCCCGTTTCCCCTATTATTCCTCCTGGTGTCTGCTCCTCCTGAAACTCACTTGTACCTCCATTGCATAATGACCATGAAGATGTTAATCTTCCCAATAATCAACAATCAATAGAGGAAAATCTGTGGTGTAACCATAAAGGCACCCGGTGCTGGTGAATCAAAGATTTTAGCTACTTTCCTCAAATCCACGTAAGTCACTTTCAAATCTGTTCATTTTTTTATATATCTATATGCATACTCCCTTCGTCTTGCATACCTTTTCTATGTGTTTTAAAAAGTCAACTTGACTAAAATTTGACCAATAATTTAAATAAAAAACAATTATCCTAATAAAAGTCTAAAAAATTTAATTGAAAATATTCTTATTTGTGATGCAATAACAATTTTTAGAAATGGTATGCGGGACGGAGGGAGTATATATTCTTTTTATTGTGTATAAAACTCTGTTCTTTCATATTGTTACCTTACGTCAAAGATTGGCCCGATCATTAGATGACACTTTGATAAAGTGGGGAGCATCTAGCAGCAAAGAACTTTCCAAAGTACCTCCACGGATGGAAAACAAAAGCAATTAAAGATTATTGATCAATACCTGAGGCAAGAAAACACACGCCTGAATGGACAGCAGATGAAGTTTGGCAAGGGTTATGTGATCATTGGATGTGTCGTGCCTTTTTGAGATCACATACCTAGCATAAGAAAAACCGATCATCAATCAAAAATATTCCTCACACATCAGGCAGGATTCCATATGTTGTAAAAGACTTGCGACTCGTAAAGTAAAATAAGTTTATAAATGTGTTGGTACTTGTATTTTTTGTTTAATCATTTCATAATTATTTTTTTCATTTTTCTTACTTAGAAAGAAGGTAAAAATTGTGTATTATTGTTCAGGTTTGAAACCTTGGGTCGCCAACCTACTCAAATTGAAAGGTATCATATCAGAAAGAACAAAATTGGAGACACTGAAAATATATGGGTTACCAAAGATGCCGAAGAACTTAAGGTACATGCCATACATTATATTTTTATTGTTTCCAATAACAATCCTCGTCTGTGTGTTAATTGCAAAATGTCTCATTTGATAATAGAATAGCAAGTGCATTAATGTTAGTTTCAAGAATACATGAAAAATTGTTGACCATTAAGCTGATGATGATTTTAAGCTTTATTTGATGCAATCTTGTAGTGTAATTGTTATTTTTGATATATCTTGTGTAGCAGTTTAATGTTGACATTTTTGGCTTTTGGTACTTTGAGTAAACATTGAGGCCTTGTTTTGCCCTTTTTTTGTGACCTGACAAAGTAGTAAAGTTGGTAAATAATTTGGTAGAAAATCTTTATCAATAACAAGAATTTAATCTCATTTTGGGACGGAGAGAGTATTTATTAAAAATGTAGGACTGTAATGGATGAACAAGTTAACTGGGCAGCGTGAATCTAAGCCTCTGAGTGCTGATTATAATGTGTATTTGTATCATGTGTTGTAGATGTTCAATAGCAATTACAGTCTTCATTTACTCTATTTAAAGTCCTCTTATTCATCTTAATCCCCATCTTAAATTTTCTTTGTATCAGGTATGGTAACTATTCTTTCTTTGTCAATATTCATAGGAGGTCTACGCAAAGAAATTACACATAGTGAATGGTTTAGATCCTGCAACTCCTGTCAATGGAATTCTTCACCCCGGGTGTGATGTTTAGATCCTAGTTATAAGACGTGGGCAGAAACAGTTGGTGGTGTTAAAAAAGGTAGGTTGTTTGGTTGCCCAGGGGAGAAGCCGCCAAAGCATTCGAGTAACGTTTCTTACGTTGATGATGATTTTGGGACATATTTGAGCATACTGTTGACTTGTAGATTCACAATATCAATTAGGTGCTTGATTTTTTTTATTTTGGACTTGTACAACTCTTGGTGTAAAATTTATGTATATTTAAGTATTTCTAAATTTTATTTTGTGGCAGTGTGTACAACTGAGGATCACTTTTAATGTTGCTCTAGTTTTATTTATTTCAATATATCTACTCCCTCCGTCTCATAATAAATACCTAAATATTTTTCAATTAAATAATAAAAAAAGATAATTATCACTTTATTTTTCAATTAAATAATAAAAAAAGATAATTATCACTTTATGCGATTGATATAGCTGTCAAATAGTCTTTTAATTAAATAAATCATAAAGACAATATTTTAGATATACGATGAAAAAACTCATCGCCTATTGTGGCATCATGCGATGGCAAAATATTTTTGAATTAAATAAATAAATAAGGTAATAATTACTTTCTACGATTGATAAATCAATCGCATAACAATGGTAACATTAAGCGACTGCCAAAGTGATCGCATAAACCTTTGGCGATAAGGGATTACGCGAAGGCCCTATCGATGGCTGTTTCCATCGTAGAAGCTTTTATGCGATGGTTTTTAAGGATTATGCGATGGATACTGGCCGTCGCAAAAAGCTATTTTTCTAGTAGTGTAAGTGCCAGTATAAAAAACTGCAAGTGTTAGTGTTAGAAAGTTTCAGTGTTAGTGTAAACAAATGCTAGTGTAAATAGTGACAGTTCATGTATTATTAAGTGTCAGTATTAAAGAGTGACAGTGTAGGATAAAAAGTGTCAGTGTTAGTATAAAAAAGTGTAAGTGTGAAAAGTGACAGTGCATGTATTATTAACTGTTAGTGTAAACATGATTTTTCCTTAATTTTAGAAAAAACACGTTTTTTATAAGATCAACTATTGATAAATAAATTTATTAGTTGTTTATGACTGATAAATTTATTTATCAGTTTTTTAAAGTGTATTTTGTGCTTGATTTTTTGGTCAAGCAACTGATAAATGCATTTATCACCGATGAATGCATTTATCACCGATGAATGCATTTATCACTGATTAATGAATTTATCAGTTGTTAATAACTAATAAATGAATTTATCAGTTATTTAACAGATAAATGCAAAAAAAGTAGTTTTTTGTAATATTTAAAGAATTTTTTGTAATATCCAACTTGTGTGAATTTTTTTCTCTGTAATATTCATATATCAAAAGTAGTTTTTGATAAATACCCCTTTTAAATATGTCAATAATGTTAGTCCAATACAACATTAAATATTAATAAAAATCATATTGATTAGTTTTAGCTCACTTTCCACTTCTTGATTACTCCCTCCTCCCACAACAAGTGACACACTTTGCCATTTTGGGCGTTTCACTAATAAGTCACACTTCCTAAAATGGCAAAAAATCTTTACTATTCTCTCCACTCATTCTCTCTCCTAGATTATTTTAATACTCACAACACCATTATAATTTACTATTCTCTCCACTCATTCTCTCTCCTACTCAACTATCTACACTCACAACACATCAACCTTTTCACTTTTTTCTTAATTCTCGTGCGAAACAGTAACTGTGTCACTTATTTCGGGACGGAGGGAGTATGTGATTTCATTTAAATATGCTTTGATTTCCTATTTTATCCTTAGAAGTTTAGGCATGTATATTGCACATGTCAATTTAACGAAAAAAAGTCAATATCGTTAACTAAAGTGTCTATAGATGCACCAAATTATTAGCTTAGACTTTTAATGTAGAAATAAAGAAAGGACTTTTCTATTGTGTGCCCATAGACACATGATAAGGAATAAAGATTCTCTTGTAATGTGTGTCAAATTAATACTTGACACACATTACAAGAGAATCTTTTAATGATTCTCTTTTTAAAATAAATAGTATATAGTGGTGGTGGTTAACGGCGGCGGTAGGTTGCAGCCGGCGGAGGTAGTTGGAGGCGGTGATTTCTGAAAGCGACGGCGGCGGGAGGTGGCACAAATGGTGGTCGGAGGTGTTGGCGGCGACAATGGTGGCTGTAGGCGACGGTGGCGGTTGCCGGAGGTGTTGGCAGTGGCGGCGGTTGCCGGAGGTGTTGGCGACGGCGGGAGGTGGCACAAATGGTGGTGGTTGAAAGTTGTTGTGGTGGTGGTAAAAAGAATGCGAGTTGTTATTAATTGATCAAAATTTAGAATTTAAATTATTAGGATTTAAGATGAAATTAGTTTTGTGAAATTGAGTGATTTAGAATTCCAACACAATTCCAATTTCAAATTTTAGTTATGTTCCCAAACAATGAAATTGATTTTGGAGGCCTCAATTTCAATTTCAAACTATGGAATTGAGGTATCCAAACATACCCTAAATCAAATTTTAAAATCAAAAATGCATTTTTAATCACTCAATTACCAAGGTTGTTTGGATATACTGTAGTCTCTAATTTCTTTATGGACTTTTCTATTTTGTGCTCATGGGCACATGATAAGGATTAAATATTCTCTTGTAATGTGTGTCAAATTAATACTCCCTCCGTCCCAATAAGAGCTGCCCATTTTTTGGGCAGCACGCAAATTAAGGAATTGGAGGGGAAATAAAAATGATGTGAGTGTAATTTGAAAATAGGAGAGAGAATGAGTGGAGAGAATAGTAAATTATAATGTTGTTGTGAGTATTAAAATAATGGAGGAGAGAGAATGAGTGGAGGGAATAGTGAAGATTCATTTGCCAAAAAAGGAAAGTGGAAGCTATTAACGGGACACCCAAAATGGCAAAATGGGAAGCTACTATTGGGACGGAGGGAGTACTTGACACACATTACAAGAGAAAGTATTAATTTGACACACATTACAAGAGAATATTTAATCCTTATCATGTGTCCATGGACACACAAAGATTCTCTTGTAATGTGTGTTAAGTATTAATTTGACACACATTACAAGAGAATCTTTAATCCTTATCATGTGCCCATGGACACACAATAGAAAAGTTCTTTTAAAAAATATAAAAACTTTATACCTTTGTTGTTAGCAAGGTTTGAAACCTTGTTATTTATAATAACTAACAAACATATACCACTAGACTAAACTACATACTTGACTTATTATTGAACTTTTATTCTAATTATAATGTATAATTACAATTGAATTCCACACATTATTCAAACAATGAAAATGCTATAATTTTGAAAGCAAATTCTAAGTTATTTAAATTCTATAAAATTTGAATATTTATTGAATTCAAAATCTATGCATCCAAACGGATCCTTAGTCTACCTTCTTTGAGTTAATTACAAGGCCGGTTATTAGGCTGTGCAAGAGGATCTCTTGCACAGGGCCCCATTTTCTTGAAGGGCCTCAAATTTTGCATTTTTATTTTTTAGCCCTTAAAATTTGTAAAAATTATTTTTAAAATCCTAAATTTCTAAAATAATAAATGCATAATTTTGTATAGATTTAATTGTTATTATATTTTATTCATTCCATAATAATTGTTACTTTTTTTTTTTGGGCGTCTCATAACAAATGATATTGTCTCAAAATGTGAGATGGAGCGAGTATAGATTTGTGCTTAATTTTTAAAATATTGTGGGCCCAATATTTAATTTTAGCACAGGGCCCCTATAATTATTGAGACGGGCCTGGTTAACTAGAGGCAAATATTATTTGAAATATAATTATATGTAAATATATTTTGATCACTCAGTCTTGGTAGTTGAGTGATCAAAAAACTTTTTTTATTTCACAAATATACTTACTGAACTTGGCCAGTTTTTCAAATGTACTCATTCTATCCATAATTTTGCAAAAAACTTAACAAAGGTTAGGTCTATGGCCTAACATAATTAATTTCCGTTAAGTTATTAGCCAAGTTGATGACGTATACGCCGACTAGAGTTAGGCGGTAAAACTCTCTCCTTTAACCATGAACATGGGCCATACAAGTCCCACACATCGTCAAACTTGGTTAACACTTAAAAAAATAGCCATTATGTGAGGTTACATAACCAACTTTTATTAAGTTTATAGTAAAATTATTGATGGAATGAGCATATTTGAAAAACTGAAAAAGTTTAATGAGAAAACTGCAAAAAAAAAAAAAAAAAAAAAAAAAAAAAAGAAAAAAAGTTTAGTAATTACATTGAGAATTGACCCTATAGTTTAGTGATCAAAATATAAGTTTGGCCTGAGCAAAAAAGTAAATAAATATATAAATTGAAGCATTCAATCATCCGAACGCTAAACCACTACGACGAACTCTTCGTTACAGTACTCCAATGATATCAAAATCAAGTAAGGTCATATAAATATTTTGGTATACTCCCTCCGTCCCATTTATAGCTTCACCTTTTTGAGTCTGACACGCAAATTAAGGAAAAAAGATAGTGAAGAAAGTGTTTTGAGTATAAAAGTAAAATAGGAGAGAGAATGAGTGGAGAGAATAGTAAATTTGAAAAGTGTTGTGAGTATAAAAGTAAAGTAGGAGAGATAATTAATCGGTGAAATAGTAAAGATTCTTTGTCATTTTAGAAAAAGTGAAGCTTTTAACGGGACACACATTTTGACAAAAAGTGAAGCTATCAATGGGGCGGAAGGAGTACAATGTAAAATATTTTGAACAAATATAAAAATACATTTTTTACTAAAATGTTATGTAAAAATTAAACAATGTCATATAAAAATTCCACTAAATAATGTAAAAATTCTCTTTCTTTTTATTACATTTATAGAACACTTTTTATAATGTGTAATAAAAAATTTACATTTTATTTTCTAAATTTTATTTGCTGCAATACTACAGTCAAATGTGTAGTGCTGCAGCCAAATGTGTGGCAGTAGCGGTTCAAAAATCCAAAAGAAGAGTACTCCCTCCGTTCCAGAACAAGTGACACAGTTACTGTTTCGCACGGAAATTAAGAAAAAAGTGAAAATGTTGATGTATTGTGAGTGTAGATAGTTAAGTAGGAGAGAGAATGAGTGGAGAGAATAGTAAATTATAATGATGTTGTGAGTATTAAAATAATGTAGGAGAGAGAATGAGTGAAGGGAATAGTAAAGATTCTTTGCCATTTTAGAAAGTGGGACTTATCAGTGGGACGCCCAAAATAGCAAAGTATGTCACTTGTTGTGGAACGGAGGGAGTATATCCAATTTGGTTTTTTTTTTTTTTATAGAAGAGCTCACGTCGGTAGAAATTTTTATCAAGTACTGTAGGTAACTTAAATCCAACGGCCCATAAAATTTGTATTCAAATCTACAGTCTATTAAAAAGCAATGAGGTAGGGATGGCCAAACCGGATCGGAGCCGGACCGGAACCGGAAAACCGGATCGGAACCGGCCCGGAAAAGCCCGGAACCGCCATGAACCGGGGAGAAAACCGGAACCGGGGTAACCGGAACCGGTTTGGAGGCGGGCCGGTTAAGGTTCACCAAATTGGTGAACCGGACCGGAAAAGCCCGGAACCGGACGAAAATTTGTTGTTTTTCAATAGAACCGGCCCGGAACCGGACCGAAAAAGTCCGAAACCGGACCAAAACCGTGAGAAAACCGGAACCGAATAACCGGAACCGTGAGAAAAGCGGGCCGATTAAGGTTCACCTCCTCGCCGAACCGAAACCGACGGTTCAAGGCCCGAAACCGGAACCGGACCGAATTTGGTCATCCCTACAATGAGGGTGGAAAATGACAATCTGGTGCACACGTACTCTAGTGCACAAATCATACAACGCTATGTGAAAAAACTATTACAAAATAGTCTTTGAACAAATATAAAAACACAATTTTTTAACTAAAATGTGATGTAAATTTTTTAGTGGTGCATATAAAACTTATACTAAAAAAGTGAATATTTTTTTACATTGTATTATACTCCCTCTGTCTCGCTATAAACTGCACACTTTCTATTTTAAGCGTTTCATTACAAACTGCACACTTTTTAAAATGACAAAGAATCTTTACTATTCTCTCCACTCATTCTCTCTCCTACATTATTTTAATACTCACAACACCATTATAATTTACTATTCCCTCCATTCATTCTCTCTCCTATTTTACTTTTACACTCACAACGTTTATATCATTGTTTTTTTTTAATCCCCACGCAAACAGTAACCGTGAATCTTCTACCGGGACGGACCGGGACGGAGGGAGTATAATTTTTACATGTCAAGCGTTGTAGTTAAGTGGCGTTACAATAGTAGTTTAGTAGTGTTGCGGTTCCAAATCCCAAACAGATGTTCACTAATTTGGGGGGAAAAATGACGATTAATTTTGAGTGGCACTTTAATATTAGCCAATCTATATTATAAATTAGAGTTATCCATTTCATTATTGTGAACAGTTTTATGAATAGTTTCAAAGGTGAAATTTCTCATTTTGTCCTCACTATTTTGTTCCTTTTCCATTTTGTCCTTAAATTTTTTTTTTTAAATTAAAAAAAAAAAAAGTGTCCTCGAACACGGGCTTAATTAAAAAAAAAAAAAACAAACAAACGTGTCCTCGGACACGGGCTTATTCTAGTTGAGTGATAAATGAGGAAATGGGTGAACAGTTGAATGAATAGTTCTAATCGCCGAAATTTCCATTTTGCCCTCACTATTTTGTCCCTTTCCTATTTTGTCCTTAATTTTTTTTTTTAAATTAAAAAAAAAACGTTTCCTCGAAAATAAAAAAAAATAAAAAAATAACGTATTCTCGGACATGGGCTTATTCTAGTTGAGTGATAAATGAGAGTTCGTGATATATATACTATTTCTTTCTGATCCAAAATAATTACTCCCTCCGTCCCAGACTAAGGATCCTCAGGAGGAGGGGGGATTTCACGTTTCTTAAGAATTTTTTTGTAAAATGAATAAAAGTTAAATGTGGGATAGAGAATAGTAGTTAATGATTGATATTTTTGCAAATATGTTAACTTTATAAGGGATAATGAATGATTTATTTGTAAATATGGGATAGAAAATAATAGATAGTGATTGATTTTTAATAGAAGAGAGAATGAGTGGAAGGAAAAAATAGTAAGTTAATGATTGTTTTTTTTTTTTAAATATATTAACTTTATAAGAGTATAATGAATGGTTTTTTTGTAAATATATTAAATTATAAGGGTATAAATATATTCAAAAACTTGTCATTTATGGAAAGGGACTCTTGATCTGAGACGGATCAAAAGGGAAAGTAGGACTTTTGATCTGAGACGAAGGGAGTATTATTTTTTGATAATTTTTTTAGTTCAAAAATAACTATCAGTTTAGTGTGAAAAATATTCATTTTTCAAAATAATTGCTACTTTAATTTTAATGTTTCTAATTTAGCTTTGATCTTCTTCTTTTTTTCTTCAAAATAAAATTAAAAATAACAATAAAAGTGAGCTCGCGTCGGTAGAAAATTTTCCATCTGGCGGGTAACTTAAAATCCAACAGCCCCAAAAAAATTGTAATCAAATCAACGGTCTCTATTAATAAGGGATAAGGTTGGTAAATGACAATCTTGTTTTTTGAACTAAATCGGACGGTCATTGATGATGGCAGACGTACGGTAAAAACCTCCCTCCTCCATCTAATCGATTTGTCAAGTTTGTCGTTTGTCTTTTGTTTTTTTGTAACCCCACCACTTGTACGTGTCCACATATTTTGACCACATTCCAAAGAGTGATGATATGGTAAAGCAACTTCACATGGCCCTACTAACTATTCCTTCTATCTATGGTATGGACTCTTCTAGATTTCTCACATTAAGTATTTCCTCCGTCCCTATAATAACATCTTATAATAATAATAAATTTTTATAATAATAATAAAGCTCGTATTTTGACTTTACCGACGGATCACCTGCTAGTAGAGCCGCCAATACGGAAATACGGGATGAGACGGGATGAAATTATGTTGTCCCACGACGGAAATGGGACAAAACGGGACGGGACAAAAACGGGACGGGACTAAAATACTCCGTCCCATCCCGTCCCATTTGCGGGACGCGGGATCCCGCGGGACCCATGCGGGACCCGTTGACTAGGAAGGATAACGTTGACTAGGCGCCAAAATCAATATCCATAAAGAGTTACAAAGTGTTTGAGCTGAAGGAAGATGAAAAGCCAAGGATATAATTGAGGTATGATAAAAGGACTGGTAAATATATAAAGTTGACATTTATTTTATGACATCCCAAAAACGAAATGAGAACGTTTAATTTGGGACAGAGGGAGTATAATGAAAGGTCGAGGGAACAAAGTCACCAGACAACTATGAACATGCTATTCTTCATTAGACACATTAAAAAAGACTTTCAAATTAGTATTCAACATTTTTAGATATTTTCAATTAGAGAAATCTGCTTTCAAAATATCATTGAACTATAACTGAGGGTTAGGTCCGAAACATACGAAGTAAACTTTACTCATCAATGGATAGAGCTGTCAATTCGGAAATACGGGACGGGACGAAATTATGTTGTCCCACGACGGAAACAGGACGATACGGGACGGGACCAAAATGGGACGGGACTAAAATACTCCGTCCCATCTCGTCCCAAATCTATTGCGGGACGGGACGTTCCGACGGGACCGTCCCAACTTGACGGCTCTACCTGCTAGCCCCTAAATGACCAAGTATGAAATACTCCCTTCGACCCAGATCAAGGGTCCTGGGGTTGGATTTTACGATTCTTATTTTTTTTTAAATGAATAAAGAATTATAAGTGAGTAAAAGATTAGAGGAGAGAGAATGTAAACGTTACTTGTGGGGTAGGGATAGTAATTAATGATTGATTTTTTTGTAAATATGTTAATTTTATAAGAGTATAATGAATGATTTTTTTGTAAATATATTTAAATTATAAGAGTATAAATGTCCGAAATACTACTCAAAACTAGTCATTTATGGAAGAGACTCTTGAAGTGGAACGGACCAAAAGGAAAAGTAGGACCCTTGAAGTGGGATGGAGGGAGTATAAAATAGAAATGATAAAATTGATAATAGTAAATGAGTTATTATTATAAATGTAGTAAGTGAGCATTATTATTTATTTTAAGTAATAAAACAATTAAAAAATTTATTATGGAACACAAATAAAAAATAAAAGTAAAAACTTTATTTTGAAACGAAGAAGTACAATTTATTATCAACTATTCACCTATTCAAATTCTCTTTATTCCTTTCAATTAAAATTAAACATTTTGAATTGGACATAAAAGTTTAAAAATTATTTGTGAAATGGATATGAAAAATGAGGCTAAAAAAAAAATTGGAATAAAAAACAGTAAATAAAAATTACAGTAAGAAATTCTGATCATCCTTTCCCTTTAGTGAAGGGAGAAGAGAACTTTTGTGCCCTTCCCTCCCTACAGAATGTTAACAAATTCTAATCGTCCTTACCTAATGGGCCTTGGCCCAGTGACATCTTGGTGACTTTCTGAAGGGGAGATCACCGGTTCGATTCTCTTCAAGGAGAATCTCTGTAATTTAATTCATACCTTGGATTTCAGGATCCTTAGGAGCTCCTCGGGGCACATCCTTGCAGTTAAGGAAGCAATATTGCTGGGCTTGCAACCTCAGCGTGGGGAGTTCAAATCTTGACAGTTCTTGGTGTTGTGGAGCAGCCAATCTATTGGTGTTGTGGAGCAGCCATTTGATGATGTGGAGCAGCCGGTTCATTGGTGTTGTGGAGCAGCCATGTAACTGCCTTGTAGGAGGACTCTCTTGGAGCTCTGGAGTATAAGGGGTGCTGCCACCCTGGCAGCATAGGGCACATCCCGCAATTTACCTCCGCCCGGCATCTTGAGGCGGTGCACAGTGGTCCAAGATTAGTCCGTAGGCCGGGAACACAGTTATCAAAAAAATAAAAAAATTTACGATCGTCCTTTTCCTTTCGTTCAAATTGTGATTCCCAATCGTTATACTCACTCACTTCTTTCCTCTCACAACCCTTTTTCTATTTGTCATTTTTTGTAATTATAGTGTTAAAAAAAATGGTGAAGCTCTTTGTGAAACGAGGGGAGTATAAAATCGAGTATTGTGCAACACAATTTTCGTAAGAAAAAATTGCTCCTCAGTGATACTAACGAATTATCGGCAATACTCTCGTAAAATAAAACGAATTTTTAACTCTTGATAAAAGCACTTCAAATTAAAAGACTTACGAACAAACAATGTTTGTAATTTTTGAACTTGAAAGAGGAAAAATGCTTTAAAATTTACTAACTAACAAATTTCTCTAATTCGCAGGATGATTGGAATAAATGAAACTGACATCCTTTGGGGCTATTTATAATTTTTCAAGAGTTGTGGTGCCTTTTTAGGGAATAGGCACAATTCAAATCGTATGAATCTGGATCGTCCGATCTGATCCTAATCAAGACACCATATTGAGCGGAGCAACCCACGCCCATTCGAGGAGATGCAGATCCTCAATCTGAACCGACTCATGTTCATTCTATTGAACACATCCGCCCCTTGCACCTATTCAGCCCAATCTGTTCGTCCCACATGCCTATTCAACCCAATTTGCGGCCTGCCCCACTTGGGCGTCCATAGACCGAATCGAAGGGTCCCTTGGTTCGAACCACTGTAAGCACCGTTCAACCCACGAGATGAACCATGTTGCTGGGTAAGCTAGACAAAACTTTAATGTTGCATGCGACGATGTGAAATGCAAATTGTGCCCTAAATTGCTCAATGTGCCCTTTGCGCACTTTGCGGGCTCGGACTCGTATGGTGCTTCGCACCATCCTCGTGGTTTGAATTTGATCTAGTCCAAAACTAGCATAATTGGGTCACTATTTGCATAGTTGACCAAATGGACCACTATGTTGCATGATATGTGGATAACACTTGATTATTATCTCTTTTTAGTGTATGGGTTTATAAACTCTTCTAATTTGTGTTTTCTAGGCAATGCGGAATTTGACTTTTCATATTTACAAAACTATTTATAAACCCATTATAAATTACATAGTTTGAGCATTAATTTCTCATTCACCACAATTTGGTTTTGAGAAAATAAATACATCACATTAATCTACTCCAAATGTAGATTACAAATATTTAATTTATTTTCATTTACATAAAATGAAATTACATTTAATTTTTGGTCAAATATTGGCCAAACCCAATATATGGAACCAAATTCCAACAATCCCCCAAATAAATGACAATTAATACGTGCATGTATGCAAAATCGTTCAGAAATTCTGGCGAACTATTATTACATCAGGATCTGTAGCTTGTGGCCTTAAAACTTCCTTAGCAAGATACTATCGGATATACTAGTCATTTAGTAGCATGATGGTTTGAACCAATTGACTGTTGTGTATATACCGAGACAATAGTACTTACACACTAATAATTCTAACACATTTTGTTCTCACGTTTTTGTCCATTTCGATCCTAGACCGTATCTCTTTCATAAGTGTTTCATTTAAAAGCGGCTCTTATTACTTCTCACTTATATAAGAATGAGTATGAAACATGTTACAATTGTTTCTACTGAACTCTCAAAACTTAGTTGTCTATTTGAAACAAGGTATTGGGATCTCCAATTCTCAAAGTTGAGTGTCCGCTAAGATAGTTCTTTTGTTGTGGCATTTAAACCCATTCCTCCTAACAACTTAAACAATTGATCTCTGTTTATACCTTTTGTAAGCGTATCTGCTAGATTATCCTTTGACTTCACATAGTCAACAGTAATAATTCCATTTGAGATTAATTGACTGATAGTATTATGCCTACGACGAACGTGTCTAGACTTACCATTATACATACTACTATGTACCCTTGCTATTGCTGACTGACTATCACAATTTATAGGTACATCAGACACATGTTTATTCCAACAAGGAATATCTTTCAAAAGATTCTTTAGCCACTCAGCTTTTTCTCCAGCATAGTCTAGGGCTATAAACTCAGATTCCATCGTAGATCGAGCTATACACGTTTGTTTGGAAGATTTCCATGATATTGCTCCTCCATCTATTGTGAAAACATATCCACTTGTGGATTTGGAGTCTTTTGTGTCTGATATCTAGTTAGCGTCATAGTATCCTTCTAATAATGTCAGATATCTTTTATAAAGTATCCCATAATTCATTGTAAACTTTAGATACCTTAATACTCTTGTTAAGGTTTTTCAATGATCCTTAATGGGATTACTTGTGAACCTACTTAGTTTGCTCACTGAATATGCGATGTCTGAACGTATACAATTTGTTAAGTACATTAGAATTCCAATTATCCTAGCATATTACAGTTGAGAAACTGGTTCACCTACATTTTTTACTAAGTGTAGAGACAAATCTACTGGATTCTTAGCCGAATGACTATCCATTGAATTTCCATAATAACGTTTTCAAGATAATAAGACTGTGATAGGATTATCCCATTTGATGTTATATAAATTTTTATTCCTAATATAACATCAGCTAATCCCATATCTTTCATGTCAAAATGCTTCTTTAGCATGGCTTTAGTATTCATGATTAATTCATGAGTACTTCCCATTATCAACATGTCGTCTACATAAAGACAGACAATTATAAATGATTAAGATGTTCCTTTAATGTAGACACACTTGTCACATTCATTTATCTTGAATCCATTTGACAACATCGTTCGGTCAAACTTCTCATGCCATTATTTATGTGCTTGTTTTAGTCTATACAATGACTTTACAAGTTTACACACCTTTTGCTCTTTTCTAGAAGCTACGAACCCTTTGGGTTGTTCCATGTACATCTCTTCTTCCAAATCTCCATTCAAGAAAGTTGTCTTTACATTCATTTGATGTATCTCAAGGTTATGCACTACAACAATAGCAATAAGAACAAAAATGGACGTGATCATTGCAATAGGAGAATGTGTATCAAAGAAATCATATCCTTACTTTTGTTTAAACCCTTTGGCTATCAATCGAGATTTAAACTTATCGATAAATCCATCAGCCTTTTACTTCCTTTTAAGGATCTATTTGCAAACCAACGGTTTGCATCCTCGATTAAGATCAACTAGATACCAAGTATGATTATTCATAATGGACTCTATCTCACTGTTAATAGATTCTTTTCGGAACGGAGCATCCGGACTGTATAAATCTTATTTAACAGTTGCAGGTTCGTTTTCTAACATGAAAGAAAGAAAATCATGACCAATATATTTTTCAACTCTTGTTCTCTTACTGCACCTGGGTCCTTCGTTTTATTCTATTTCTTTATCTGGAGAAGAACCATTCGCAGTTTCATAAGATCTTTTAATAGAACTTATTTCTTTTCGTTCCTTGGAAGGAAATACATTTTCAAAGAATATAGCATTCCGTGATTCTATCGTCATTCCTTCATTTATATCAGGAATTTACGACCTGTGCACTATAAATCGATATGCATTGCTATTGTTTGCATATTCTATGAAAATGCAGTCAATCTTATTAGGTTGATCTTGACTTGCTTAGGCTTTTGTATTTCAACCTTAGCTAAACACCCCCACACTTTGAGTTATTTATATAAGAAGGCTTACAATTATGCTATAATTTGTAAGGAATATTATCAATTCCTTTTTTAAGTATCTTATTAACAATGTAGTTGGAAGAGAGTATGGCTTCCCCCCACAAGTTATCAAGTAAGCCGAAGCTAATCAACATTGCATTTATCATATCTTTAAGAGTACGATTCTTGCGTTCAGCCACTCCGTTCGACTGAGGTGTATATGGTGCTGTCGTTTGATGAATTATGTCAGATTTCCATCACAAGTCTTCAAACGAAGCAACGTATTCTCCTCCTCTATCACTTCGAATCTTCTTAATTTTTACATTAATTCGATTTTCAACTTCATTCTTATAAGTCCGAAAAGCCTTTAAAACTTCATCCTTACATTTCAATAGATATAAATAACAATATCTTGTACAATCGTCTACAAATGTAATGAAATATTTTTTTTCACCTCGAGTTTTCACTAACTTTAGATCACAAATATCTGTGTGAATCAATTTAAAAGGTGTTGTGATTCTTATTACTGTATTAAATGGTACATTAGTTATTTTTTATTCAACGCAAATTTCACACTTATCGGTCGAATTGAATTTAGACATCTGAATTAAATCTTGAATCGCTATTGTAATATTTGGTATGCTTGGTTTGACATTTATTGTCGATCCAAAATTTTCATTTGTCATGTCTTCAAAGAAAAAATATTATTTTGTATAGATTTTTTTAATGCCAATGTTAAACAATATCCAAGTTTTAATTGAAAAAATATTTGGGCAACCCAAATCGTTTAGAATAAGGATGTTCAATGGAGATTTCATTATGATTCAAGGTTTTTCTCTATTATAATTATATTGGATGCGACTATGACCCATAAGGAGTGCCATATTTTGACTTTTATATAAATGCAATTAATTTATCTTTCCAAAAAAAAAAAAAAAAAAAGCAAGCTAATACTGATTGAAAATCCTTAGATCCGGTTGGTGAAAAAATAAACCATCTTCAAATAAATATCCAAAATTTATTTTAAAACACACTTTGAAAATAGAGCCAAGGACCCAAAAACCCAATTTTCAAATCATTAACCCATTTAAACCCATTTGAGATAAAAATCCCAAATAAACCCACAGTTAACGGGGAGTGAGCGTCTGTTAGTTTCCTAAAAACTCGCCGTAATCTCCCATAATCACAAAATCAAAAAATCAAAATCTCATAGGAGCCGGCAATTGATTGGAAGGAAAATCCGGCGACGTTGGGGACCTGAAGGCGACCGGAGCCGGCACCATGACCAAAGAGATCGGCGAGTGTTGGGGACCTGAAGGCGACGAGATCTAACCAATTTGGGATAGGACAGGTGACGATTTTGAGGAGAGGAGAGTCAATTGATTGGAAGGAAAATTCGGCGACGTTGACGTCATTATCCGGCGCCGTTGAGAAGAGGAGAGTCAATTGATTGTGTGTAGTTTGATGAGGAGAAAACGGGGCGGCTAGGGCGATTTACAGAGCGAGTGATTTTTGGCCGCTTTTGGCCGCTTTTGGCCGGAATTTTGCTGACGGCAATGGCATTGCAGCCGGCGCCTGGGCTTGGGGGATCTTTGCGTGGGCTTGGGGAGTGTTGTGGGGTCGGGTTTACAGCAAGGAGGTGGAATTTTGTTATTATTTGTTAATATGGTTAAGGACCTGTCCAGGTCCTATAACTCTTGCTATAGGACCTGTTCTAGTGTGATTTTAATTTCTAGGTTACTTGCTTCATATTGTTTGTGTTTGATAATGTGGCAAATAATCTATTACATGACCTATAACCATTGTTATTGGAGCTGAAATAGTGTTCTTTTAATTTCGAGGTCACTTGCTTTATTTTGGTTGTGAATTTGTTTGTTTGAAATAGATGTTGAATTTTGTTATTATTTGTTAAATGAATATATTTTTAGTCAGAATTTTTGATTTTTTTGATGAATAATTGTTGTTTTTTCCGTCTCAATTTTATTTACTTTTCATCACTTTCTTTGTTACTCATATCGACCCGTCTTTGTAAATCAAGTTGCAGGTCCTATATCACTTGCTATATGACCATTCAAAGCTATAAGCCTTTTAATTGGTCCTATAGCAATTGGTATTGTGAGCACCCCAACCCGGGACCTAACACGTGTCCCGAGCTAAGGGAGCTCAAACTAAGACAATCCATCTAGATTTTTAAAACATTTATTTGCCTTTAAAGGAAAACCACTTTTCAAACTTCCAAGTAAAATCAATTAATAATATCTCTACAAAAAGGAAATCCATCTACAACTTTAACAAATCCGAAGTCTGATCAATTACACAAAAACCCTGAATAACATTGTTTAATAAAAGTGTTGTCCATACAAATTATAAATGAGGAATACTTAACCAATATTCCTAACATCCCACTCCTATACTTAACTTGTCAAGCCCCAAAAGCAAAAGTCCAAAATGATATCCCCGGCCTCACTGGTTCGGTTCACCTGTCTCGGAATCTAAAACAGTAAAGGGAGAGGGGTGAGAATAAATCTCAATGAGCTATTATGATATGCAGCAAGATGCCAAACAAAGTGCAACACATAGCATGGTAGCACATAACACATTATGAAAGCGGTAAACACCTTACGTTACCTCATTTTACCTTTTCCCGTCTGAACAATAAGTCGTACAACGTGGGAGTAAAACTCCACTCTTTGGTGAATTGCCTCCAGCACATTCACCTCTTATAGGACTCATACCCCAGAGATCCATATAAGAAAAGATATCTATGATATAGAGTATCCAACCATAACATCGTCCCTCCTTACAACGGTTGCAAATGTAACCGTAAAGGCTACTTATCACTCAAGCATCGTTAGCACGGCCCCACCCCGTGGCCACAGAGTGGGAAGGGTCACCGGTATGATGTACCTTCAATCACTTATTGAACAAATCAATAATTGATTGGCATCCATCATACCCACCCGAACATAATACGCCCAAGCACATGATAGTTACTTGAGATAAATCCACAAAACGGGATAAACAATATAGCAACATGGTAAAATATACTCATGTTCAATCCAACATCATAATGCAACATTTAAGTAATACACTATGCATATTATCATCAACAAATATGAATGATAACAAATAAATCCACCAATGGAATAACCATACAACCACATAATAAACATATCCACATATTGGGATAACAATATAATCAACATGCCACATAATCCACAATTGGGATATCACACCACCATATAACACATAATCCACACAATGGGATGCCACATAACAACTTGCCAAATAGTTCATACTTGAGGATATTAAGATAACCATAATATCAACATTCCCATAACTTGGACACAATGTCACAAGGTGGTACACACCCATTACCAATTAGCTTAATAGTGAAACCTATAGCTTCTACACCAATTCGAACTACTCACCAAAGATATGGAGTAAGTAAGGCCACTATGTATCATAAACCATTCCTACATAGTCATTATACGACCTCGAATAACCTTAATAGAAGTTCAAGATCTATTCCCCAAGTTGAAACTATTTTGGTGAAGTTACAAATCAAACCTATCAACCATTTTCGGGACAATAATCAAACTACTTCCACAATTCCATTTTGATCCCTTAAGATGTCATTGTATAGCCAAAGTATTCTACTTTAATCTAGGTTAAAGAGATTTCATTTTGGTTCCGTTTGATTTGATTTAAACAAACTTAGAAATTGATGCAAAGTAACCGTGCCAGGGCACGACTCGTGCCCTGTGGCACGACTCGTGCCCATTTAACCCCACCGAACTCCGGCGTCCCCTAAGGTCACGACTTCCCTTTTCTCCAAGGCACGACTCGTCCCCACCCAAGGCACGACTCGTGCCACAGTGGCACGACTCGTGCCCCGAGCCCGAAATTCAAAACAGAATAAAATCCTTCAACAACCCAAACCAAAATTGTTCCAAACTAGTTTTCCTTTGTTTGTGAACCTAGAAGGACTTCCTAAACTTCATACACATTATATTAATTCATTTAAACCCCAAGATAACCTAAACCCAAATCATTTACCACTTGATTTCCAACCCATTTCATAATCAATTCAAGTCAACTTCCATAACCACTACATTCCTTTAAATCATTAACCCATTTCTTTACTTCAAGAAGACTTCCAAAACATATAACAACAATTACAACATCAAGAACAACAATAGATAGTTCATGAGCACATAAATGAAAAGAGGTCATAACAACTCACTTTAGGGTTTTAGGATGAAAAGATGATCTTCAAAGCTTGATTGATTTCCTCTAGATGATTCCACTTCAATGATACTCCTAGACTTGAATTTGGTGGAGGATTTGCTTGGCTTCAAGAAGAAGAGGTGAGGCTTCCATGGAGCTCTCAAGGTTTTCTCTAGGAGGAAGAAGCATGAATGAAGGAGAAGGAAGGAGAAGAAGAGTGAGTGGAGGATGATGGGGAGGGGGCCGGCCAAGGAGGAGTAAGAGGAGGGTTTATGGGAGGACACTTGGCAAGAGGAGAGGAGGTCACAAACTTTGGCCCCCCATAAAAATCTACCAAGGCTTTCCCTTAACCATTTTAATTTAAAATTGACTCATTTATCCAATTAATTCATCCTACTCAATTCACCTCCTTGCACTATTTATCATTTTTCCATTTTTATTATTTCCCCAAATTTCTTTATTTAATATCCAATAAATTCCCAAGAGGTTCCTAATTCACTTCTCACCCAATTATCTTAATTTAAGTATTTTAAAGGCATAGTTGAACACTTAAAGATAACTTAAATATCAACAGCATATAATTTAATATTTAAAATTAGTGCCCGGGGTTGGGGTCGTTACACTCACTCCTCCTTAAAGAAAATTCGTCCCGAATTTGATCGTCACTTACCCTAAGGTTCAAACTAGCAAAGGTTACCTTTCATACGTTCTAACGTAATACTTTTCCATTAGATTTCTTCAATGGCATGATTCTACTTTACACTCTCACAACCCGAATACTCTAGGACTTCACTTCCCAATTAGTCTCTTCACTTCTATGATTCTTCCCACGATTTCTAATTTCATTAATAACACGATTTTACGATGCAACACCCCAAGAATACCATACAATTATTACTACCCGAATTTCCACGACCTCAAGAAGGTATAATTACATAAAGGTATTACAACTTAAGTCACCAAATACATTACGATATTATATTCGAAACTTCAAATACCCTATAAGCGGTCCCAAGTCAATCTATAAGTCACATCACCAACATTTTCTAAAACTTCACTTGGATTAACAAACTTTGGTGCTAAATTACCTTAGGCCTAACTTTACTAATTCCATCCTGATAAATTGGGGATCGATAATATCTTCCTGAACTAAGCTTCATACGGTTTCATCTCAAAGCTAGAATGTAAACTTGCTAAGGTTACTTAAACTTCTCAAGTTGAAAGGAAAATCCGTCACACAACACAACCTATTCCTCAAAATTTTTGGTATTCTTTAAACCTCTTCCTTTCGACTAACTAAATCTTTCAACTCTTAGGATCGGTAACTAACCCCAAAAAGAGAACTTCAAAAGATAAGATTCCATTTAAATTACACAACCAATTGTAACCGCTCTCGAAAAAATGATAAGAAATTTTCGCTCCATCTAAGTTAACTTCCTCGAAACGTACGCTACCTCTTTCCCATTTTGCCTAACACCACACCTTGATCTCCCGGGAATACATACTTAAAACTTCACAAGATTCTCACGTCCACTAGGTAAGGTAAGAGCCAACCTATTTTCCATTACTAACAATGTGATCCATCCTTATTACATCCTACACCATTTACACGCCCTTTAGAGTCAACCAATCAACGAATTTACAATTCTCAAGAATTTCTTAAATTTCTTCGGTAACACTTGCCAACTCAAGATCACGGACTCAACCTCACAAGATTCTTGGTAACACCCGAGTTTAAGACTATAGAACCCAAAATTTGAAATCTTCTCGAGCCAACTCATACTACCCAAACTTTGCATGCCGGGACTCCTCACAAGGAATCATTAACCCAACTCTCAAATTATGTTCACGATCTTCCCGAAACTTTAATTACCGAAGGGACCATCAATTCTAATCACCCTAAAGCCAACAAAATAAGGATTACAATTCTGCTTATCCAACTCAGAACCAACTCATGAAACATACCGACGGAAGCACATTTACCACTTACTTACAACTAGCACATAAAAATTTTGGAAAAGACTCCTTATGCAAGTCTAGCATATACCAATTACTCTTCACACCTTAATTCAAAAGTTTCACCTTAATTACCCACATATAACAAGAATTTCACATTAAGGTTTACCTATCTCAAACACCATCATAAACAATTTTGGCATGGAAAAAGGAGACTCACTTATTATGATAGTCTACCATTATACAACAATTACTTAACCATACATGTCAAATATATCTAAAAATCATAATTTAATAATCGTACCAAACCCACTGGCAATACATGCTCAGTCATAACCACATCACCATCGTGGTAAACCAAAGAAGGTTCGAGGTATTCTCTCATAAGAGCAGAATCCTCTAACAATAAAACAAATTCTCAACAATGTATGTCATATATAAGCAAAATGTGATGCTAAACATAAATGATATGCAACAGGATCTATAAAATATGACCCCTAACTTTTGAGACAGGGAATATACCTCTAGCGACCTCTGAGGGATCTATCTCTCCTGAACCCGAAACACCTACTCGACCATAGACCTTCTCTCTCGGCTCCCCTTCGCTATCTCTTTTGGTACCACCTCTTTGTCGTCCACCTTGCTGACTGCTGCCTGAAGCTCGCTCCTGTCGAAACCTTGGGCAATTCCTCCTAAAATGCCCCATCTCTCCACACTTAATACACTTACCTTGCTTACTCCAACAATGATCTTCGGTATGCCCAATCCTCTTGCAAAATTTACAATTCATCCCATACTGTTTGGGTTTTGGCCTAGACGAAGAAGCTACCATGAGTTCCTCTCTCATACTCCCTGAAGTTAAAGCACTTGGCTGTCCTCTAATGACTTTGGATTCTTGTCCTAGATACTTTGGCTTGTTTCTAATCCCACTTCCGGATCTTCCACTATTTTCCTCAATGTCCCTTTCGATCTTATATGCCTTATCTATGACTGTCTGATACTCGATGGAACCGTCAATCCATAATTTCTCCCTAAACTCGCTCCTCAAACCTGTTACAAACTTCTGAACCCTTTTCACTTCATGCGATACCAAATGAGGGCAACACTTAGCTAATTCCTCAAACCGGACTGAATACTTATCTACCGTCATGTTCCCTTGTTTTAGTCTTAAGAATTCAATCTCCTTCTTATCCCTTGTAACCATTGAAACGAAATAATCCTCGAACTGTTTGGTGAAATTATCCCAAGTCTGGGGCGTATGATCCCGCTCCCAACTTTCCTTCAACTTCTGCCACCACTGATCAGCTGGACCTTCAAGCTTGAAAACGGCATACCTAACTTTCTCTTCGTTGCGACTTTCTATAACCTTGAAAATCTTATTCATTTCTCGCTAACCAATTTTCTCGCCTTTAACGGATTCGGATATCCATTAAAACTCGATGGATTCATCTTCACAAACCTTTCCCATCCATCACTTTGACATTCCTCAGCCGAATCGAATCGATCCTCTAGTCTCCATATCCTGTACAAACTTCCTGAATAATTTCATCATCTCTTCATCCTGAATTCCACCTATACCCAAATCTTCTTCAATTTCTAGAACTTTCCGCTGATCATCCTTGCTTCCGGCCATTAGAACGAACTCCTGCATTAAACACTCGGCGTTAATTACCACACATTCCCACTTAGTCTAGACATCTACCCTTGACCTCTAAACTAAGCTCGATATTAACCGTGAGCACCCCAACCCGGACCTAACACGTGTCCCGAGCTAAGGGAGCTCAAACTAAGACAATCCATCTAGATTTTTAAAACATTTATTTGCCTTCAAAGGAAAACCACTTTTCAAACTTCCAAGTAAAATCAATTAATAATATCTCTACAAAAAGGAAATCCATCTACAACTTTAACAAATCCGAAGTCTGATCAATTACACAAAAACCCTGAATAACATTGTTTAATAAAAGTGTTGTCCATACAAATTATAAATGAGGAATACTTAACCAATATTCCTAACATCCCACTCCTATACTTAACTTGTCAAGCCCCAAAAGCAAAAGTCCAAAATGATATCCCCGGCCTCACTGGTTCGGTTCACCTGTCTCGGAATCTAAAACAGTAAAGGGAGAGGGGTGAGAATAAATCTCAATGAGCTATTATGATATGCAGCAAGATGCCAAACAAAGTGCAACACATAGCATGGTAGCACATAACACATTATGAAAGCGGTAAACACCTTACGTTACCTCATTTTACCTTTTCCCGTCTGAACAATAAGTCGTACAACGTGGGAGTAAAACTCCACTCTTTGGTGAATTGCCTCCAAAGCACATTCACCTCTTATAGGACTCATACCCGAGATCCATATAAGAAAAGATATCTATGATATAGAGTATCCAACCATAACATCGTCCCTCCTTACAACGGTTGCAACGTAACCGTAAAGGCTACTTATCACTCAAGCACCGTTAGCAGCACGGCCCCACCCCGTGGCCACAGAGTGGGGAAGGGTCACCGGTATGATGTACCTTCAATCACTTATTGAACAAATCAATAATTGATTGGCATCCATCATACCCACCCGAACATAATACGCCCAAGCACATGATAGTTACTTGAGATAAATCCACAAAACGGGATAAACAATATAGCAACATGGTAAAATATACTCATGTTCAATCCAACATCATAATGCAACATTTAAGTAATACACTATGCATATTATCATCAACAAATATGAATGATAACAAATAAATCCACCAATGGAATAACCATACAACCACATAATAAACATATCCACATATTGGGATAACAATATAATCAACATGCCACATAATCCACAATTGGGATATCACACCACCATATAACACATAATCCACACAATGGGATGCCACATAACAACTTGCCAAATAGTTCATACTTGAGGATATTAAGATAACCATAATATCAACATTCCCATAACTTGGACACAATGTCACAAGGTGGTACACACCCATTACCAATTAGCTTAATAGTGAAACCTATAGCTTCTACACCAATTCGAACTACTCACCAAAGATATGGAGTAAGTAAGGCCACTATGTATCATAAACCATTCCTACATAGTCATTATACGACCTCGAATAACCTTAATAGAAGTTCAAGATCTATTCCCCAAGTTGAAACTATTTTGGTGAAGTTACAAATCAAACCTATCAACCATTTTCGGGACAATAATCAAACTACTTCCACAATTCCATTTTGATCCCTTAAGATGTCATTGTATAGCCAAAGTATTCTACTTTAATCTAGGTTAAAGAGATTTCATTTTGGTTCCGAGTTTGATTTGATTTAAACAACTTAGAAATTGATGCAAAGTAACCGGGCCAGGCACGACTCGTGCCCCAGGGGCACGACTCGTGCCCATTTAACCCCACCGAACCTCGGGCGTCCCCTAAGGTCACGACTTCCCTTTTCTCCAAGGCACGACTCGTCCCCACCCAAGGCACGACTCGTGCCACAGGGCACGACTCGTGCCCTGAGCCCAGAATTCAAAACAGAATAAAATCCTTCAACAACCCAAACCAAAATTGTTCCAAACTAGTTTTCCTTTGTTTGTGAACCTAGAAGGACTTCCTAAACTTCATACACATTATATTAATTCATTTAAACCCCAAGATAACCTAAACCCAAATCATTTACCACTTGATTTCCAACCCATTTCATAATCAATTCAAGTCAACTTCCATAACCACTACATTCCTTTAAATCATTAACCCATTTCTTTACTTCAAGAAGACTTCCAAAACATATAACAACAATTACAACATCAAGAACAACAATAGATAGTTCATGAGCACATAAATGAAAAGAGGTCATAACAACTCACTTTAGGGTTTTAGGATGAAAAGATGATCTTCAAAGCTTGATTGATTTCCTCTAGATGATTCCACTTCAATGATACTCCTAGACTTGAATTTGGTGGAGGATTTGCTTGGCTTCAAGAAGAAGAGGTGAGGCTTCCATGGAGCTCTCAAGGTTTTCTCTAGGAGGAAGAAGCATGAATGAAGGAGAAGGAAGGAGAAGAAGAGTGAGTGGAGGATGATGGGGAGGGGGCCGGCCAAGGAGGAGTAAGAGGAGGGTTTATGGGAGGACACTTGGCAAGAGGAGAGGAGGTCACAAACTTTGGCCCCCCATAAAAATCTACCAAGGCTTTCCCTTAACCATTTTAATTTAAAATTGACTCATTTATCCAATTAATTCATCCTACTCAATTCACCTCCTTGCACTATTTATCATTTTTCCATTTTTATTATTTCCCCAAATTTCTTTATTTAATATCCAATAAATTCCCAAGAGGTTCCTAATTCACTTCTCACCCAATTATCTTAATTTAAGTATTTTAAAGGCATAGTTGAACACTTAAAGATAACTTAAATATCAACAGCATATAATTTAATATTTAAAATTAGTGCCCGGGGTTGGGGTCGTTACAGGTATAGGACCTGGCAACATCATATACAAAGCTATAAGCCCTTTAATTGTTTCAATAGAAATGGGTATAGGACCTGCCAATATCATATACAAAGCTATAAGCCCTTTAATTGGTCCTATAGCAATTGTTATAGGATCTGTGAATATCATATACAAAGCTATAAGACCTTTGAATGGTCCTATAGCAATTGGTATATGACCTGTCAATATCATATACAAAGCTATAAGCCCTTTAATTGGTCCTATAGCAACTGATATAGGACCTGACAATATCATATACAAAGCAATAAGACCTTTGAATGGTCCCATAGCAATTGGTATAGGACCTGTCGATGTCATATACAAAGCTATAAGCCACTTAATTGGTCCTATAGCAATTGGTATAGGACCTGACAACATCATATACAAAGCTTTAAGACCTTTTAATGGTTCTATAGCAAGTGATATAGACACTTGATTTATTGTTTTTTTGTGAATAACAATGTGGCAAATGGTATGAGATCTGGCAATATCATATACACATATATAAGGCCTTTAATTGGTCCTATAGCAACTGGTATATGACCTGGCAACGTCATATACACAGATATAAGCCCTTTGAATGGTCTTATAGCAAATGATATAGGACCTAGCAACATCAAATACACAGATATAAGCCCTTTGAATGGTCCTATAGCAACTGGTATAGGACCTGGCAACATCAAATACACAACTAAAAGAACTTTAAATGGCGCTATATCAACTGGTATAGGACTTGGCAACATCAAATACACAGCTAAAAAGAACTTTAAATGGTCCTATAACAAGTGCTATAGGACTTGGCAACATCATATACAAAGCTTTAAGACCTTTTAATAGTCCTATAGCAAGTGATATAGGACATGCTCTATTATCAAATAAAAATATACAAGAAGCAAAATATCAAATAAAAAGATTCCTATAAAGAAAAATAAACAAGCACATTAAGAACAATTATTTCAGGATATAATAAACTACAGTAACCAAAATTCTAAAAATAATATCAATTCATATGGTAGGTGTATAATGCCAAAAAAATTAAAAAATGACTTGATGATTGTTTCACTAAAAAAATAAAACTCAGATTCGAGCAATTTGCAATAGTTCCTTGCATAATCTTGTATTATGATATCCTTCTTTTCCACATCGACGACATATCATCTTCCTCTTTGTAACTTCTTCTCTTTTAATGAAGCAGTTTTTTCTTGGCCTACCAGGAAGGCGTTTTGTTTCAACAAGTCTTATGCCAAATGGTAAAAGATCTGTTATAAGCCATCTACAAAATCACAAACAACAATCAGGTCTTATACCTTCTGGTATAAGATCACTTATAGTAATACAAAAACAAGTCTTATATCAGAATATAATAAACCCATTCAAAGGTATAGGTTAACTTCATTCAACTAGCACATACACAAGAAAACTAACATTAATAAGAAGAAATTTCTTATAACATTATCCCCATCTTTCGATGTTGTTGCAAGTAGAGTACCTTTAAACATTCCATATACAGAGTATAAGACTACTGATAAGTCTTTTACCATATGGTATAAGACCCAATTGTTTCAAATTGCACAACTACATTGACATACTTATCACAACACATAAACAAAACACTAAATAGATAACATATGCCTTATAAACAATGATATAAGACCTGCTACTAATCATATGCCATAATACACAAACACACCAAACAAAAAAAACAGAGGCATATCATCTTCCTCTTTGTAACTTCTTCTCTTTTAATGAAGCAGTTTTTTCTTGGCCTACCAGGAAGAATATCATAATCTTTTATTATGATATCCTTCTTTTCCACATCGACGACATATCATTTTCCTCTTTGTAACTTCTTCTCTTTTAATGAAGCAGTTTTTTCTTGGCCTACCAGGAAGGCATTTTGTTTCAACAAGTCTTATGCCAAATGGTAAAAGACCTGTTATAAGTCATCTACAAAATCACAAACATTCATGTCTTATACCTTCCGGTATAAGATCAATTATAGTAATACAAAAATAAGTCTTATACCAGAATATAATAAACTCATTCAAAGGTATAGGTTAACTTCATTCAACTAGCACATACACAAGAAAACTAACAACAATAAGAAGAAATTTCTCATACCATAATCCCCATCTTTCGATGTTCTTTGCCAAGTAGAGTACCTTTAAACATTTCATATACAGAGTATAAGACTACCGATAAGTCTATATGGTATAAGACCCAATTGTTCCAAATTGCACAACTACATTGACATACTTATCACAACACATAAACAAAAGACTAAAGATATAACATATGCCTTATAAACAATGTTATAAGACCTGCTACTAATCATATACCATAATACACAAACACACCAAACAAAAAAACAGAGTCAGTCATATCTGATAAAATCTTATACCATATAAGTCCTGAAATTCATGATCTCCGACAACAACTTAGTGAAAAAATGAACTAAAATTGTTCAACAATAACAAAATATGTTGATAAATCACCAAAAAATATGAAATAAACAAGAACTGAGAGCAAATCATTCGAGATTTTGAATAAATATTTCAATTGATTGCTATTTTATAAGTGAAACCTTAAATAAAACTCGTGACAAAACAAGTTGATATATCATCAAAAACTAAAAATTCTGAAGTTCATCATCAATATTCAAACAAAATCAATTAAGGTATAATAAAAAAAATTACCAGATCTAGTACCATCTATTCTTCAATTAAGGGAATGATTCAATTGCACGATCTGAAGTTCATCTGAAAGTTTTTAATGGCGAAAATTGAGTTGGAGAAGAAACGGCTTGAAGGAGGAGATCGCACAGAGGAACGCTAGGTAACGGAATCAAACATTCCGTTAATTTATTTGTGCCGTCCATATCATATTGGGGTTTTAAGGGATTTTAATTTGGAATAAAAAAGGAGGTTGTATTTTTTTATTTGGGTTGAGTTTTGATGGGTTAAGATCTGGACTATGTGGGTAAAGAGGAATTTTTCCTTGAAAATATGTGCATTTTATACCTTTTAATGACAAACTAGTCTAACACCCGTGCATTAAATGCACGGTCAAAAAACTTGAACAAATAGCAGAAATTAAATTAAAAGAGTTACTAAAAATAAAAAAGTTAATTTATTAGGGACTTTTACAATTTCATTTGCATAATTTAGTTCATCTAATTTTAAAAGTTAATATTGTTCTAAATTATAGAAATTGAATTATATATTTACTATCCAATCAAAAAGATAATATTATTTTAATTTGAATGTACAACTTTGATGACAATCCGTTTATGAAGAGCAATGTCCGGGGTCCACATATTAAACAGTGAAAAAGTAACACAACAAAAGTCCATAAATAATCTTAATAATAGTAACAGTGCCCAAAATTTGTACTACAATAATAGAAATTCTTTACATTAAAACTCGATTACTTAATAATTTCTCTAAAATAATAAATTTTTCAAATTTCTACTTGGGATAATAGAGAAAATTATAAAAATCGATAAATAATAAGATAATAATTTTTCGGTTGACTACTTTATAATTTTAGATCCCACAATAATCATAAATTAATAGTTTTTAGAAACTATAAAAATAATTATTACAATTTAGTGAAAATACAAATTTATAGTTGTTTTTTTTTTTTTAAAGTCTTCATGTAGTTTATATACCAATTTTGTTTCAAAAATACATTGAATATAGCTATTCTTCTTGTATACAACCCTAGCATAGCTAGTCGCCTCTGTTAAGTGCATCAAGGAGGGAGCGGTGAAATGTGTTGATTCCCTTCTTTTTAAGAAAAAAAAAAAAGGAAAAAAAAATTCAAATTTATTCTCAACTTTCAATTTCTTTCAACTTATTATGTACATAAAAATGAATTTTGTTTATACAAAAATCTGAAATTCGTCGAATCGACTAAAAACCCATTAAATTAATAATTATCAATTTGTCGATCATTTAATAACTTTATAAATTAATAAATTTTATCAGTCCCGACATTAATTTATAGAGTTTTTTCTGTACTTCTACTAAAAAAAAATGACAAAAATAAAATAAAATTTACTTATGTAAATGAATGATCAAAAGTTGTTCAAATGTGCTTTTGATCAATTGTAAATTTTGAATGATCAAAAGCTTTTCAAATGTGTCTTGCATAAATTTGATTTTTTTTTGTCGTTTAGAAATTATCCCCTAAACCCTATAACCTATTCCCTACATTTCAAAATAAATATCTCTAAATCGAAAATAAGACAAAAAGTTTACATTCATGGGTATGAACCAGTTAGAGTGTTAGCACTAGGATACTTGCATGACTTGCAGTAATCACCACCTTGTATAGTCACTAGCTACCTAGTGGGTACAGGGTACGCAGTGGGAGGATGAGCAGTCGGAGCCTTGATGGGGAGGTGAACAGGCGCCTTAGCGGGTGGCTGAATAGGTAGGTGGCTTCGAGTGGTGGTGGTGGGGTGCCGGAATAGCAACCGGTGGTGTTGCGGCTGCATGGTGAGGTGGCTGGTAGTAACTCATACTAATTTCATACTCGTACACTTAGAATAAGCTCAGAAGTAGAAGGGAGAGGTGTATGAGAAATCCCGGGTTTTAGAAAGAGAAAGTGGGTTGGTGTGTGTGAGAAAGGATTAAGTGTGGTGGAATAGTGTGGAGAAGGGAGAGTATTTAAATATCTGAGACTTGTTTGAGAGTTGGGTGAAAATAATAAGAAACGATTGTTAATAAATTTTTGTTGCAATTCCCATTGATTGATAATAAATTTTTGTTGCAATTTTCAAAAATAGTTAGATGACCCATTTTAGAGGGTGAAAGGCGTGGAGTGGGTCATTAATACATTTTTCCTTTCCCAATATGTAATTACTAGAAAAATGCGCATGACAGATATGTGGACATTTCATTTGGGAAGACAAATTTTGGCGTCAAAACAACCATTTGTAGGACTCTATTTATTAGGGGTATTTTTGGGTGCACAAGTATCTAAAAGGGTGTATTTAGAAAATGATATTAAGGGGAATGAATCTAGTCTCTATTTAATCCATGTTCTTATTTGAGCGGGAAATATGTGAGTGTGCTGAAGTGCTTTACAATAAATTGAAAAATAAAAATAATTTAGTAAAAAAGCGTGACAAAGTTCTTAAATAAAATAAAGAAAAATTGGGTCAAAAGTTTATTAAATGTGATCATTTATTTAGGAATAAAGGGCATAAAAATATACTTGTGTTTAAAACATATAAAAGGGAACAGAAAGAAACTGGTGGAATGTGTTACGGTTGTTGCAACTAGTATGCCACCCGTGCGTTAAACGCACGGAAGAAAAAGAGAGAAATCAATCAAGAAAGTTCATTTTTTAATGATGATTAATGTAAAAAAAAAAAAAAAAAAAAAAAACAGATGACATTAATCAAAGAAATACTTATATAAATACACAAAATACTAAATAATATTACAAGTTTTGAAATATTTCCTTATAGACAATTTATCATTTCGTTGGTGGCATTTTCCAAACATTTAGGTTTGCAAGTGTAAAGTGATAAGTGAAAAAAATTGGTAAAAAAACATTTAGGGACAGTTTTTTTCTTCCAAAAATGACTACTCATTTTTTGACAAAAACTTCATGAAAATGGACATTCATTTAGGAACAGTGGGAGTAATATTTATTTAGGGACAAATTAAAAAGGAAAGTGTGGCATTTTTGACAAAAACTCCACATTTAGAGGGCAAGTCTCCATTGTTCTTGGAAACAACGAACACAGTAAATTGGCTTCTTATCTCCAAGATTACACACAACAACAGTCTTCTCTTTTGATAAAGCATCGCCTAATGTTGCTGAATCATCACGAGAAAACAAAATGTCAAGAATAAACAAAAGCCGGCATCCATCAAATTAGCGGTGTTCATCCGGATCACGAAACACTCTTGAAGCTAACTCGATATCATAGCACCCAATTCTTTTGTAAGTAGTTTAAAGAAAATAAATCAACTACTCTAGGCACAATGAGTAAAAACAAAGAGCATCGAGAAAGATATTGCCAAGCTCTTTCAAACTTGAAGAATGTAGAATAATCTACAACGAGATGTAACTTCATCCAAGCAACATTCAATAGACTTCCTTAAGATATGCTTACTACTTGTGCCAATAATGAGAAAAGCGAACGACAACCAATTGCGATCTGTGATAATAATGGCCGTTCGGGGAAAAAAATTGTCCAAAATATACTCAAACAGACCATAATATATTAATGTTGCATTAAAACACGACCAAGGAAAAGTAAAAGCCGGTGAGCTAGCAACAAAGAAATTCCAGAAGGTGCAGTAACGTATGGAGATGCTCATTGCTCGGTCCCAAAAATTATCTTGTTTCTAGGTGGTACCTAACTCTTTATGCTTCTTAAACATGAAAGCACGGTACAAAAATGGTGGGTTTCGGGCGGCGGAAACAGAAGTGTGATGCTTATTTTAAGACTGCTTATCCCTTAGGGGAAGAGCAAAACTAAATAGACTGCAGTGCAGATTCTTATTAAGTTCCCATATGACACCCATTAGCAGGCCTCTAAAAGTACTCCTCCACCCCCCCCATAAAAGTCCATTTTTGCAACAAAATTGTCCCTAAATGAATGTTTTTGTGAAGTTACTTGATCATCCTAGAAAAATCATCATGTTCTAGTTTACACTTAAACTCATGATGTTAAATAGTGAGCTCATCAAGGGTATTATATATGCTACAAAAAATGTTTAAATACCACATTTTTAAAATTTCCCCTGCAGTAAAAAAATGAAAATTCATTTAGGAATGGAAGGGAGAACATCTTTATTGTGGAGTAAAGCTAGGGGCCAAACTTATGCATCCAAATATTTCATCCCAACCAGTGAGTTGATTGATCATCATTGGATCCCTTAACATGCGGCCCAAGTTGCCCAAGTAAACAATCGCAATGGTAAGAATCTCTTGGGGTCCCAATGGTAAGAGATTCTTACCATTGCGATTGTTTACTTGGGCAACTTGGGCCGCATGTTAAGGGATCCAATGATGATCAATCAACTCACTGGTTGGGATGAAATATTTGGATGCATAAGTTTGGCCCCTAGCTTTACTCCACAATAAAGATGTTCTCCCTTCCATTCCTAAATGAATTTTCATTTTTTTACTGCAGGGGAAATTTTAAAAATGTGGTATTTAAACATTTTTTGTAGCATATATAATACCCTTGATGAGCTCACTATTTAACATCATGAGTTTAAGTGTAAACTAGAACATGATGATTTTTCTAGGATGATCAAGTAACTTCACAAAAACATTCATTTAGGGACAATTTTGTTGCAAAAATGGACTTTTATGGGGGGGGGGTGGAGGAGTACTTTTAGAGGCCTGCTAATGGGTGTCATATGGGAACTTAATAAGAATCTGCACTGCAGTCTATTTAGTTTTGCTCTTCCCCTAAGGGATAAGCAGTCTTAAAATAAGCATCACACTTCTCTGTTTCCGCTGCCTGAAACCCACCATTTTTGTACTGTGCTTTCATGTTTAAGAAGCATAAAGAGTTAGGTACCACCTAGAAACAAGATAATTTTTGGGACCGAGCAATGAGCATCGCCATACGTTACTGCACCTTCTGGAATTTCTTTGTTGCTAGCTCAATGCTGGCTTTTACTTTTCCTTGGTCGTGTTTTAATGCAACATTAATATATTATGGCTGTCGGAGTATATTTTGGACAATTTTTTTTCCCTGAACGGTCATTATTATCACGGTCGCAATGGTGGTTGTTCGCTTTTCTCATTATTGGCACAAGTAGTAAGCATATCTTAAGGAAGTCTATTGAATGTTGCTTGGATGAAGTTACATCTGTTGTAGATTATTCTACATTCTTCAAGTTTGAAAGAGCTTGGCAATATCTTTCTGATGCTCTTTGTTTTTACTCATTGTGCCTAGAGTAGTTGATTTATTTTCTTTTAAACTACTTACAAAAGAATTGGGTGCTATGATATCGAGTTAGCTTCAAGAGTGTTTCTGTGATCTGGATGAACACTGCTAATTTGATGGATGCTGGCTTTTGTTTATTCTTGACATTTTGTTTTCTGTGATGATTCAGGCAACATTAGGCGATGCTTTATCAAAAGAGAAGACTGTTGTTGTGTGTAATCTTGGAGATAAGAAGCCAATTTACTTGTGTTCGTTGTTTCCAAGAACAATGGAGACTTGCCCTCTAAATGTGGAGTTTTTGTCAAAAAAATGCCACACTTTCCTTTTTAATTTGTCCCTAAATAAATATTACTCCCACTGTTCCTAAATGAATGTCCATTTTCATGAAGTTTTTCTCTCTTTTGATTAATGGTCAAAAGTTTATTAAATGTGATCATTTATTTAGGAATAAAGGGCATAAAAATATACTTGTGTTTAAAACATATAAAAGGGAACAGAAAGAAACTGGTGGAATGTGTTACGGTTGTTGCAATTTTATCCCACAATAATTCAAAAAGCTCTAAAATTTAAGTCAATAAAGATTCAGTTTTTATTAATCCAAATGACTAACAATCCAAATGACGAGTAGTTCCTTCTTGGCATTAAGGGATAAATTCCCACCAATTTACCTAACACATATGATCGAATCACCTTACTCGGAATAAATAGGCAAAACATCAAAAATTACCCAATACCTATGATCGAACGACCCTCCTCGACATAAAAAGGTAGAACATTCACAAAATTGCCTAAAATCTATAACCGAACGACCCTCCTCAATATAAACAGGCAAAACATTCAAAAATTTACTTAATACATATGACCAAACGACCTTCCTCGACATAGAGAGGTAAAACATTCAAAAATTACCTAATAGCTATGTCGAATGACCTTACTCGGATAAAGAGGTAAAACATCTAAAAATTGTCCAAGATTTATAACCGAACGACCCTACTCGACATAAAGATACTAGTACTCAAAAACTATCTAATACCTATGGCCCCGAGTAACCTTCCTCGACATAAAGAAATAAAACCAAAAATGACCCAAGTATTATGCCAAGCACCTTCCTCGGCCTAATGAATTAGCTTGCAAATTATTCAAGTGCTTATACCGAACGAGCTTCATTGGTTTAAAAAATAAATACAAATGACGAGGTGAACTTCCTCAGTTTCTCAAGAAAGTTGACACTTAGACTTTCATTCAACATACAAAAATTCAAGTCAAAAGCAGTTCATATCAACGTAGTAAAAAGTAAAGATGATGAATATTTGAAAAAAGACATTGTATTGATAAAGAAAGTTGAAGTACAAAGGGCCCTATTACATTATCAAAATAAAATAAAAAGCCTTTAATCTTGATCGCCTCCTCTAAATAGATCGTCTTGCTCGACGGCAGCATCTTGGATGATGACTCGATCAGCTTGGGATTCCACGGCGGGCTCTTCCTCGCCATCCCCCTCCTCGTCAGACGCCTCCTCGTCTTGAATCTTTTCTACTAAGGCGTTGATATTCTGAGGATCAACAGGAGGAGAGACCCATGCAGCTCGGCCTTCCCTAGAATCTTGGGCGGCAATCACCTTGAGCGTGTTTACGGAGAATGGCACGAGAGAATGGTCAGACCGGGCAAGGTCATCATATGCGTCTTGGCAGACGAGCCGAGCTAACAAGCTTACATCGGATTTTAAAGATGGATTCACTAGAGCTCTTCTTGCTAAATGGAGATAACCAACAGAGTACATAGTGGTCGTCTTATCAGCCAAGGCCTTCTTGAAAGCCGAGCTGGCCTTGAACTGGGAGATTACCTCAGCAATTTTTGAATGAAAGTCAGCCTCTAACAACTTATACCGAGAGTCTGCTTCCTCGACGCTTCTCCCCAGTTTGGCCTGTAGCCTCTCTATTTCATCTTGCCTTGCCTTGGTGGCCTCCTTGGCCTTGGTTTGGGCCTTCTTAGCCGCCTTCTCATTCTTCTCATCACCTGCCCTGGCCGACTTCTGCTCATCAACCTCAGCCCTCAGCGACTTAAGGAGCTCTACGGCCTTAGCCAGATCGGCTTACTCTTCTCAATCTGATGATCAAGTTTCTAATCATGCACGTTGGCCGCTTTGCTCCTTATAGCCTCATAGGCCGTCATCGTGGCAAGCTAAAACAAAGAAAAACATAATTTATCAGCAAAGGATTATAAGTGTGATAAAACCGAGAAGGAAAAGGAAAATTAACGAGATGGTACCTCGATGAGTATAAGGCCTTTCCTGTTGGACATGTGTTACCTGCTCAGTTTAGCCTCTAAAAAATGGTCTATTAAATCCTCATACATAGCTCGATGGACTACAGGTCGGCCTAACCTGAGCTTGGGGCCCTTCTTGGCCAGCACATCCAAACCATTGATCGTTGGGTAGACGGCTAACTCATTGGCAACCTGCTCGGCTTAAGTATACGTTTTCATGTGCCGAGCAGTGTCTTCCTCGAAGGAAGATTCAATAGCAGTTCTCTTGGAGGGAGGCTCCTCCAGCACGGTTTCGACCTTTTGCCATTTTTGGGCTGAGGTACTTCTACCGGCATTTGCCCCCTCGATCTCAGTTAGACCGGTTTGTCTCAACTCCTCCTTGGCTTCGGGAGCAATAACCTGGGAACTTTGTCCCTCAGCGTGGGCTTCAAGCCCTCAGTTCCTTCCTCGATGGAGGTAGCAACACCCCCCACTGGCTTCAAGGGTAAAGCCCCAGCCTCTTTCATGGCCAAGACAGCCTGTCTTTCCACGGCGTTAGAACGCCTCTTATTTTGAGCCAAACAACGTGATGTCCTCTTCTTCAATTTTACGAGGGCCCAAGGGTCAAGTATTTCTTCCTCCATCCTCTTTTCCTCCTCGGCTGTCAGATCTGCAATGACGAGAGGGAACAGTTAATAAAACGACGAGGAAGGACAAAAAATTAAAAATTGCTCAAGTATGAAGAAACGAGGAGAAAAGGAATTTACAGCCGACGACGTCATCCTCGGCGAGGCACATATCATTGTGCAACTTGCAGACATTGCACTTATCGTGGAAAACTAGACCGGGGTGCACCCTACAATCTGGAAATCTTTTTCCCCTTACGACCGAGACAAGGGGCATCAAACCAGCCAATGGCCCTGGCATGACACCGGCTTGTACATAGTACCTATGGTCGGTTTACAAGCTCCAGCAGCACAGGGTGCCTACCTCGGTAAATTGCTTTAATCTCTCAATTAATTGGCCGCTCCACTCCGGCCTCTACACCTGCTTGGGCACACTAGGGTACTTTGAGGGAGTAGCAAACTCCTAGCCTTGTCGGCTCTTCACCCTTACAACGTGGTTATTCCATCCAGAAACCTTGTTGGACATTGGGTAGATGAGTTTGGGCTGATTAGGGTCACTCTTTATCACCAATATCCTCGTATCCTCCTTATCACTGACGGTGAAGAAGTGGTAAAACGTAGACTGACAAGGTTCAAAACCTAAGGTACGACATAACACTATGAAGCCGATGAGGAACCTCACGACGTTGGCACATAACGGTTCTTTTTATATCGCAAGTGTACGGGTTATTGATAGTATAGCAAAGGCAAATGCGGGTCGATCCCACGAAGACAAGGTTTACTATATATGATACATGTTTTTATTAAAATAAATAAATAAAAATATGATTGGGGGAGATTTATTTTGGTTATGAAAATACTAGAAACAATATGCAAATTACTCTAACTTGAATTAAAATTTATAAGATAAAGATATTCTCGTGATTGGAATTTGAACAACATACATTCATCAAGTAATCATGCTATAAATAAAAGTTTTCATCAAAGAACAAGAATGATACATTGAGCCTATACTACTTCTCACGATCAAGCAAGTAATATTTGTATTCTTCACTAATTATGCCCTATCTCTCGATGGCCCATAAGTTAATAAAAATCCATGTACTTTCCATTCAAAGAACATCCCTAGGCCATTAAACTATTCTCGTGATTAATGAAACCCAATTTACTTCATATGGTTCTGCTAACCGTGATTATCCGCTAGGTACTTCTCTCAATTAACTAGAGTTATTACAAATATAAAAGTCTTTATATTTGTAGGCCTTTAGGAGTGATATGAAGAAATTGTTTTAAGATGAAAATGTCATAAATCAAGGATGATGTGCTAAGTTGTACTAACTACTTATGGGTGAAGGCCTAGCACATGTATTTTAAGACTAACACGACCTATCTCTCGAGGGTTCCGTATTAGCCAAAATCCGTTAAGTTTAGGTTAATCTCACGTATTTTCCACTAAATGATCATTCCTAGGCCATTAAACTACTCTCGAGATTAATGAAACCTAGTTGAATTCGTATGGTTTCGCTAATCGAGATTCACTGCTAAGTCTTTCTCTCGATTAACTAAAATCATACAAATAAGGACGTCTCCCTACTGTTTGAAATGGAGAAAAAGAAGAGAAGCATGAATTATAAATATGAACACATAATTGCCGAGTTTCCAACCCCAAAAACTTGGAGGATTACTCACTAGCCATTGGAATTATTATAACAAAAGAAGTAAGCATAGAAATATAAATAAGGAAAGATATACTTATTCTTATAAAAGAGAGACAACGGATGGAAAGAAATTTTCAATATTGTATTGCATTCACAATCTTCAAAGATGTACAAGAACTCTTAAGGACAATTGATAAATCTTGAGGAATTGTGTATAAATATATTGCTAGAGTGTTTCACTATCAATTCTAGGAATTTTATGATCCCTCTGGATGTTTTCTGATCCGTTTCTGGATTTCTAAATCTGATGGAAAACATCCTTTATATAGGCATTTGCTCGGCCGAGCAAGGCCTTTCCAGCAAAACATCTTAATCTGGCCTCCTCTGCTCGGTCGAGTCGCCGAGCATCAGCTATCTGGGGCTGATTTCTGAAATCTTCAAATTTGATCCCTCTATTTTCATGAACTTTACTTTATGCCCCTTGTACTTCAAAATATGCACCTAAACCCTGTATAATCATATAAAATACCAACCAAGCATAAAATACGTATTATATATACTATAATATAAAATTAAAGAAGCTAAAATTAGACTAAATAGGACTAAAATTAAAGTAAAAGATGCAATTAAAATACTATAAATGACTATAAAATAGCCATTTATCAACGGAGGTCAAGTTGGAACTGGTTATAGAAAAAATGGAGATAGTTCAAGGAGTACATGAAATTCTACTTTGCCTTCTTGTTCTTGAGAGGGATACCGGGGAAGTTGCTAAGTCTGTATTCCTCTCTCGACACCTCATACTTAGAATGGAGTTCCTCTATCATGGGTTCCCCGGCTCTAATGGGTTTGGGCCTAGGGATATAAGTCCTACCTCGACCATGTTTCCCTCGGCCTCCAGAACTAGCTCCCTCGGTGAAGGCGTCTACGATCCTCCCAGAATTAGAGGGACCAGTAGAACGAGCAACATTGCCTCCTCTTCCCGTCATGTCTGCACAAATAAAAGAACAAGGGTCAAAATTTAACCAAGGTAAACTTAAAGACAGGGACGAGGAAGCATCCCTCCTCGTATTACAAATTAAAACCGAGGAGGGATCTTACCTATCAAAGGTCGCTCCAAATGGTCAGACTTCAAGTAATACAAGTTGATATGGTCAATGATCTCAGTCAAACTGTGGAACAACACAACATTTAGGGATTTAACATCGAGTTGGTCCAATCCTAAACCGACTAGGGTAATGCACGTCAGTTCTAGGAGATTGGTACCTCGTCAAAATCTCCCCTATCTCGTTCAAACTCAACATTATCTACGGCTCATCAATTCTTTAATAAATCCTAAGATTCTGGGTGTGGTAACAATACAAGGCATAATTGGGTTGCTTCTCCAAGTACGGGCCATGGCTATAAATGGGGAAGGTACAAAATTGTTTAAGAAAAGCTTCAAGATACACCAATGGCAGTTTCTCTAAACCCACCAAGAACAGCAACACCAAAAACCCTGAAATACGAATAAATAAAGATAAATGTGCAGAAATTATACCTGAATCAAAGGTTGATACAGAGAACCACGAACAAATCAAACACAAAAGGACAAAATCATACACGAAATCAAGAACACAGACTTGCGATTTGAAGCTTGCTATTTCTCTTTCAAGGATGAATAGTGATAAAATAGTAAAAGCGAAGTGGGTTTTAGCTTTTATACCCAGATCTAAACGGGTAGGGGTTGATAACTGGGTTAAAGGCGTCGTCTATTCCTCGCCATAAATTCTATAGATGGTTCCCAAGGCTAATGTTCATACCTCGTAGATTGCGCCCATTATTGTCAATTTAATTGAAGGATAATGAAATGCCTCGTGATTCGTGAAAACCCATTCATATCCATTTAAGCCGAGGTAGAGCACCACTTCCTCCTCGGCATAGCCGAGCTAGGAAGTCGGGGGCCACTGAACGTTATAAACCGAGATACGAATGTGGATCATGGCCGGGCAAGGCCCAATGAATTGGGCCCAAAATATAATCCATACAAGTCTCAATTACGACAAGGGGAGTGGGCTTTCCCTACCTTTGCTCGTTATGCTTTCTCATCATTGCCACTATGTCGACCTAGAAATAGCAGAGCGAATAATGACCAAGGCACATCAATTATATATGGCGATGAGGCACAAATCTCATATGTCGAGCAAGGCATCCAATAAGGCCGAACTAGGCCTCATTAAAAGATGAGGAGCTCCATCCTTGGTCATCAACAAAGCAAGGAAATTGGCTTTACCATCCTTACCACTCTCTTCCTCGGCATCTACTCAGCCTGACCAAGCATTATATGCCGATGAGCATGTCTCCAAGGTGCACGGGTAGAATAATGTTGCCTAATCCTACTCAAATGATGATTATGGGTAGTTATAATCCCACTAGGATTATAACCTCCTCACACACAAATTCCTATTCAACATGGACTCTACAATGCTATGCCTATATAAACAAGCCATAATTCACATTATTTTGGTAACACATCTTTTGACTCTAAACTATTGTCAATTGATTTCTCTCTCTAAACACAAATACTTACTCTCAAGCCGGAGCTTACTCTCACACTGGCTTTGGGCTGATTCGAACGTTTTTTTTTGGCATCATCAAAGAATATTATAGTAACAAGAGCTACATTGTAGTAGAAATCTTATACTGTTGTACAATTCAACTGTAATTGCTTCAAATTCAAAATCCGGATCCAAATTGTTATTTTGGTTGTGAAATGTAGTTGTGGAAATGGATAACTGGATAACTCGACATTGTACAATGCTATTTTATCTATAAGGGAGGACGTCAATGAATTTGATTGTTTAATACTTGAATATAATGTGTTATTGTCTGAGAACCCTAGTATGTCTCTAGTCAAACAGAGTGTAAATGGCCTAGCAAATTTTTTCTTTGGAGTTGCATGTTGAGATAACGTGAAGATGACAATATCTTCATGTATCTTATCATTATTCTCTCCTATTTATTTATACATATCTTTTCTCATTTGACACATGTAAATTAGGTAGCTGGAATAGTTTTGGTTGGAGACTTATTGTAATCCCATAATTTTAGGGTTTGACTTATTTAGGGTTTATATATATATATTGATAGCTTGGTAAAGAAATAAGATGAGAAAATAATTTCCTCCACACGGCTCAAGAATAATCACCCAAAATAGACAAGAAATATTTAGCACCACACGACGCAGGAATACGATAATCTTCCCAAAGGTTATAGTGAATTAATTCAAAAGGTTCAACAACATTATTTTCCCTAGGCAAAAATTTGTTCCTAGTTTGCTCAGCTTTGCAACAAATCTCACAAATGTCTTTACTATCACTACTATAACCCAAAAATGGTAACAAAGCAACTACTTTATTAGATGGATGACCCAATCTTTGATGCCATAATTCTTGCTTCCCGATCTCCTCAACTTTGCATACCTTTCCTTCAGTCGAAGAATGCAAGTAATATAACCCCTCATGTTTCTCACCCGCACCAATCAACGTCCTCGAGACTCGGTCATGTATAACAAACACTTTGTCAAGTACACAAGATTATTTGATTATCCAAGTAATTGAGAGACATATAAAGATTGTAATTAAAATTTGGAGCATAAAGAACATTGCGCAAAATCATTTCGGCCCAAATTTTTGCCTCTCCTTCTTTTGTTGCATTAAGATACCTCCCATTGGGCAGCCCTATACGGCTTCCCTCAATGTCACGAATGTTATTAAGGAGACAATGATTTCCTGTAATGTGTCGACTGACGTCACTATCGACGAGCCAATCAACATTATTTTGAGTCTTACCAGTTAGACGATCAGATGGTTTAACTTGCGCCTGGACATAGTTCTTGAAGTGCATCCATTGCTCACCTGAAAATCCAAGGAGGTTTGCTCTTTTTGCATCCGTCATCCAGATCTGATGTTCCCTTCGGTGTGCACAGTGTTGACCCAAGTAGTGAGCTCTTCACGGCCTGCTTCACGACCTGCTTCATGACTCTTTCCTACACCCGAAGCCTGAACAGTCTTCCCTTTAGGGTTTTGTAACCGTTGTTCTTCCCACCATTCAGGATAGCCAACTAACTTGAATCAAGTGTCTACTTCATGCCCTTTCTTCTTATAATGCGTGCAAAATGCATTACTCATGTCTATGGGTTCCCCCCGAACCACGAGTTCTCGTGACCGTGCAAGCAACGAAACTGATTGGTTCAGGATGATCGCCATGAATACTTCCCCGCACGTGCTCCTCCCTTTTCACCATCGAGTATTGTTGACGTTGGGCAAGGGTTCCATGTTCAAGATGATCGACTTCACATTCTCATATTTTGATGATGAGGACATGCCAATGCTAGAAGTGGAAGATGGTGCAACTCAAGTGTATAAGGGTCCAATGACAAGACCATGGACAAAAAAGATGCTTGCCAACTTCGTTCGTGACTTCAAAATCAATGAAAAGGTGTTCAAAGGCAATGGGGGTAATTTGGAGTTGATTGTGGTTCAAATGGAGGTCAAAAACAAAACTAAATCTGAAATTTCTAGCCCCATACAGCTTTTTCAGATTTTTTATTACAACTTTGTCGAGCCTCCCAGAAGGTTCTAGATATAGAAATAATGCTTAAAATATGTTTTCGGAAAGACACATGTGTCTAGTTTCCAACGGGCAAAATGGATCCTTAATCAGAAGTCTTTAGAAGAAGTTATGGGTGAATTACTCAAGTGTGGTTATGGGTGAATTACTCAAGTGTGGTCCTCATAGACGGGAATTGACAACTTTTGAATTTTGGTTCATTTTCTAGTATGTTCGTTCTAGATATTCATTCCCTTTGTTGATTATACATTTATCACATGGAAGAATAAGTGTAGACACACCATTAGAATTTTCTATGCATTTATTATGATATATATCCTCTTTGTTTTAAGCACTATACAAACTCAAGTGGTTATTCATTTGTAATCATTCAACTTTGAAATAATATATGAGAGTTTTCTTTTTATTATTTAAACTTTAAAATCATCAATATTGTATTACATTTTGTTTTCAAGTCCTACTTATCAAACTAATCACCACCATCATTTGTGGCGTCATTCACCTATTTTAAGGTTGTCACTACTTGGTAGTGAAGGTCTTGATTCCATCATTCATCTCACATCAGTTGAGTCCTTGGTTTGCATCTTTTGGGGGCGTTGGGTCAAGGTATCTACCAATCTTCAACGATTCTTTCAATTAGAACGATCTAGGGTTCCCATTTGGATCGTTGGGTCTTGTATTTACGTGCAAGGTTTACCTCATTTTGGGTTTTAACAAATTGATACTCTTTCATTCGCTCGTCGCTGCACCAATGTTGTGCCAATATTGCACCTACAGCTAGCACAATCACATGTTGGAAAAGTGTCGAAGTCATTTAATTCGTCCCACAATTTCTTAATGCGGTCTTGCCACTCCTTCGTTTTGTTGTTGTCTACAACTGGTGATATCCGCTTTGATCTTTTGGATCCTTGGCCCGTTTCCCATAGAAAACCTCTCTTTCAGACCGTCCCACAACATCTTCGCCTCCTCCACATAAGTTAGTGTAGACCACAAGTTTTCCTCAATGGTGTTGAATATTCAGCACACCACCATTGAGTTAATGGTCTGCCATTGTTCAAGTTCATCACATTCGTTGGTCGATCAATAGAGCCATCAACGAACCCAGTTTTTGTCTTGGATCCCAATGCTCCTTTTGAATACTCCTGCCTACTCCTCATAATTCTCACCCTTTAGTTGAACATGGGTGAGAATTTGCCTGGGACTATCACTCGTCGACAAGAAGTAGGGAGACCGCCTATCACTCCGTCTAGGATTCTCTTCTCACCGCTTCCAGCAGCCATATTTTTGGTGGTCATGTTTTTTTTGGATAGAAGGCTCTAATACCAAGTTGAAATCAAAATCCGTGTGGAGGAAATTATTTTCTCAGCTTATATGTTAAGAGCCACGTCATTGGATTGGCAAAGAACTTGGGACGAACATTTGACGTTAGTAGAATTCGCCTACAACAACAGTTTCCATGCTAGTATCGGTATGGCACCGTATGAGGCATTGTATGGACGAAAGTGTAGATCACCTACTTGTTGGGATGAGGTGGGTGAGAGAAAATTGACATGACCAGAGATTGTCCAAGTGACGGCAAATAAAGTGCAACAAATTCGTAAATGGCTATTAACCACTCAGAGTAGATAGAAGTCGTATGCAGATCGCCGACGACGCGATCTAGAGTTTTAGTTGGGAAGTCATGTATTCTTAAAGATTTCGCCAACGAAAGGCGTTATGAGATTTGGAATTCGCGGGAAGATAAGCCCGAGATACGTTGGACCGTTTGAAATTTTGGAACGAGTTGGGATGGTGGCTTACAAGTTAGCCTTACCACCTGTACTTGCTGGAGTGCAAAATATGATTCATGTATCGATGTTAAGAAAGTATATTACCGACCCAAGTCATGTGATTGAGTATAGGCAGCTAATATTTCGTATCGATTTGAGTTACGATGAGAAACCTGTGAAGATCGTGGATCAAAAAGATCAGATATTGAGGAAACGAGTAATTTCCTGTGTGAAAGTGCAGTGGAGCAACCATACAGAAAGAGAAGCGACGTGGGAGATCGAGAGCGAGATGCGAGAGGCGTATCCCGCCCTGTTCTCAGATTAAGGTACGTTAAGTTTGGAGGACCAAACTCTTTTAAGGGGTAAAAATGTAATACCCACCTCTTTTATTTAATTATAAATCCTTTATATTTTATTATTTGTTCTCTAATAAAAAGGATTGAGTAATTGGGCTCTAGTTTGGGCTCGAATTAGAAAACCCAAATCATTTAAGGAGTTAGATTAACTTCCTTTCGAACTAGGGTTTTGGAAAATCCAAGAATATAAATGCTCTCCCTACCCTAGTATCATCTTGATTATTTACACGAGAGAGAGAGAGAGAGAGAGAGAGAGGAGGCAGCAGAGAGAGGGAAAAAGAAAGCAGAGAGAGAGAGAGAGAGAGAGAGAGAGAGAGAGAGAGAGAGATCGGGAAGAGAAAGAGAGAAGGCCAGAGTTTGGCCGGAGTTTGAAATCGAAAAGGTAATCCTCAACTCTCTTTATTATTTCCTTTAGTTTTGGATTGATGAAACCTTAGAAAACCCTAAAAGTTTATGAGTATGAATTAGGGTTTTGGAAATCAAAGATATTATTATTAATTTGAGTTATAAAATTGTAGATCCTAACATTAATAGTCAAGGTTAGGGTTTTGGCATGGAAAAATCTTAGATTTTGATCTAGAGTTTGCATGCTAGGGTTTTGAGGGAAGATTATGGCTGTTAGTATGATTGTGCGTGTATGGGTGTATATGTATGTGTTTATGAGTGAGTGTGTGTGTGTGTGATATGTGTTTGCAGTATGTGTGTGCAGTGTGTGTGTGTACATGTGTGTGCATGTAGTGTGTGTGTGAGCAGTGTGTGTAGTGTGTGCTTGTGTGTGCTGAAAAAGGTGAAAACAGTGTATGTGTGTGAATGTGAAATAGAGAGTTTTAATCGGAATTGATTATAGAAAACCCTAGGGGTAGTTTGGTAAACCTTATGGGGATTAGTTAACCTTAGAAGGAGTTAAAGAAGATTAACTCATAGGTTAACAAGACAGATTAAAGAGGTTTTGGTACTTAAGTAAATAGAGATTATTTGTACCTAAGATACATTTTGCATGATTGTAGATTGTGCGCAAAATATTGCAAAGGAAGTACAAGCAACCCAAGGTAAGGGACTACGTTTTTTAGTTCTTGAATGTATTCATCCTTTGTGATAGGATTCCCTGATTTTATAAAAGTGTATACTACTAATGTGGCCGGTAGTTATTTCTAAATAATCCTTCGATATGAACGTCTTTTGGAATATCTTACCCTTGATGTGTATTTTTCAATGGGTATCCATGGAAATTGGAATTGTTTAATGTGTTCTTGTACCTATGAATACTATGTGTGGGAATTGCTATATCTGATTGAAAAGGATGTAGTTGGCTTTGTCTGATTAAAAAGGACTTAGCATGAACTAGTCCGATTGAAAAGAACTTCATTGGAAATTGTCTAGACTGATTGAAAAAGGACTTAGACACTTGTATACTACTTGATGAAGTAGTCTTGATTATCATGATATATCATAATAAGGGAGCGCCCTGAAAAGGCGTAATGTTTCTTATTAAAAGAACACCCTGAAAAGGTGTATCGTTACTATGGAATTGACAAACTTATGTGAATACAGTCTCCATCATTATTATTCTTGTGATAGTGCCCACTACAAGAAAGGTAGTTATTTACGGTGGTATATACGGAGCCGCCGTATATAACTATTATATACGGCGGTATACAATATCTGCCGTAAATATTAAAAATATATACGGCGGTATACAATATCCGCCGTAAATATAAACAGTATATACGGCGGTATACAATATCCGCCGTAAATATAAACAGTATATACGGCGGTATACAATATCCGCCGTAAATATTAACAATATATATGGCGGTATACGATATCCTCCGTAAATATAAACAATATATACGGCGGTATACAATATCCGCCGTAAATATAAAAAATATATATGCCTCATATATTAATATATACGGCGGTTTATATGGTTATCGTCGTATATATTAATATATACCGCGAAATGAATTTCCCCAAAATTCCCTCTCTTTGTTCGCACAAAAAACAGAAGAGAAAGAAAAAGAAAGAGATATTCCGGCGAGTGAAGATGACGACCAGCTAGGTTTGATTCTCAAACGTCGACCGATGGTGAAGACCTCCGGTGACCAGTGAAGATGGTGAACAATATCCGCCGAGTTTCTTCTTCTTCTTCCACCTCTCCCCTCTTCAATTTTTAGGGTTCGGACCACATCTCTCTCCTCCATATCCGCCGATTTCTCACTGTAAGCTTCCAAAAATCTCCCTCTACTTCTTCAATTTCCGATTTGTTTCTTATTGTGTTTATTTATTCAGGTACAATTTTTAGGGTTCAGACCTTCACAACTCTCTCTTCTATCCCTAATTTCTCACTGTAAGCTTCCAAAAATCTCTCTCTACCTCTTCAATTTCCAGTTTGTTTCTTCACTAATTGTGTTTATTTATTCATGTATGTACTAATTTGTTTACTACTATTTTTTGTGCTTTTTTATGTTTAATTTTTCCTCATGTTACTATTTATCCGTATGAAGCTCTGTTCTGACTGATATTGTGTTTTTTTGGATTAAATCTGCCTCATGATATTTTTGCATTTGGATGTCTCTTTTCATGGAATTGAGCTAATTTTGGGCTTTATCAGCTTTTTATTTTTGTAATAGTGTAAGATTTTTATGATGTTGTTGGGATTAATTTGGAAGAATTGAGAAGAGTAAAATTGAGGAATTTGGCTTAGTTTTCATGCTTTGTGATACATATATGCAGTTTCTCATTTCTGTGTACATTCATGTATGTGTGTGATTCATGAGGTTTAAGCTCTAGATTGGTTGGATCTGTGAGTTTCTATGTAGAAATGTGTGATTTTGCATACGAATTTGTTAGTCCTTGGGTTAATTTGAGGCAAAAATTAGTTTGTGTGTATGTGTGTTTGTGGTGTAACTATACCACTGAGTCACTCCGTTGGGAACAAATCTTGGTTGGAAGTATTGTTTATTAAATGATTCATTTGATATAGAGTTGAGCTTGTATGTTCTTGGATTTGGGGGATTACAGTTACATTATTGTAGATTTAAATGGTTGTTTAATGTTTTGAAGGATGATTGGGCTTAATGTCTCTATCTCTGGATGTTAATGGTAGGTTGAGCATTTAATGGAAGGGGGAGAGGGTGTTTATCACAGTGAGTATTGCATTGACTTTATAAATGAAACCCTTTGATTATATATCATTTACCTAGTTAGATTTGAAAGCATCCCTTAATGCTACTACATGACTCATTTATATCACATTACATATTATTAGCTTCTCAATAGGGGGGGGGGCTTGTGAGAGAACGAATGAATGTTGTCATGGGGTTAACATTACCTACTAAGTATTTAGAATATGTTTGTTTATGAGTTTATTTTTATTCTAAAATTTGTGTCTCTCATTCTTATATATAGGTTGTATTTTAACGTTAAAAATATCAAGTCATATATGGACAAAAGTTGGATTGATTTGGGTAACCGGATTTCAAATGAGTATATGTCTGGGATTGACAACTTCCTCGACTTTGCATTCTCAAAAAAGTCTCTTGGTGCTAAAGAAATATATTGTCCTTGTAAAAAATGCTCAAATCGTTATCAAAAAGACCGTGCAACCGTGAAATCACATTGTATTGAAGTGGGATTTGAAACAGATTACAAGAATTGGACTAGGCATGGGGAAGAGTACATTTCGGCGTATAAGAATGATAATAATGATAGGACAACTGAAGATGGCATTGAAATTGACTTGTGATGGATAAAAAATCCTCTTGTAATAAAATACCTAGCAAGTGTACTAGCTACCGTTGTAGTAGTATGCACAAGCAAGGGTCGAATCCACAGAGATTTGAGTGTTGAACAAATTGGTTTAATTAGTGTGACAAGAAACAAAAGGGGGTTTTTGGTTTTGATTTTATTATTAAAACTAATTAACAAAAACTAATTAAGCAAATAAAATAACAAAACAAGGAAATAATTCAAGGATTACGAAATAGTCCACGGATTGGATTCACAACATATTATCACTTTATGCTATTTAAATCATGTAAATAAATAACTCAATCTCATTCTTGGGTTCGTTCACAAAATTATAGGATTAAGATGTTCATATATTCCGCTAGGTCAATAAGAACATTAAAACCCTCCTAATTCTATCTTGTTTATATATTCCGCTAGGTCAATATAAACATTCAAGAATTCAATTAAAAGCTTAAGAACAATGGAACCTAGATTCGTTTGATTTCCGCTAGGTCCTCAATTGAATCTATTCTTCTCAACAATTGTCAAATTACAGATCATCCACGCTAGTGCAATAATTCATATCCAAATAAATTCAAGAGGTCAAAGGTATTCCGCTAGGTCAACACAATTGATCTCAAGAACAATGATTAAGAATGTTGGGAAGAACAAGAACGAAAAAGAGATGGAAAGAATTAAAACCTTAGCATAAAGATCTAATATGTGTTACTATCAATCCGTAAACTAAAGAATTTAGCCTCGAAGGGCCATTAAAATAAATACCTCAAACCTTGAATTAAAACCTTCAATCTTATACAAAGGAATTGTAATATGTTTAGGAGAAAGAATAAGAAAAATCAAAAGATCAAAAGATCCAAAAGATAATCAAAAACTAGCCTAGGGTTGCTTTTATAGGAGGAGGGAGGTGGAAATTCTTTTTGAAAATAAATTCTTGGTCAAAATCCTTGTCCAAGTAGGAAATCCTCCCTCTAAAGTGTTTCTCTATTCATACTAGGAGATTAGGGAGAAAAATTTGGTGAAAATCTTTAGAATTCGTCCAAAATAAGGAAACTAGCCTAATCTGTCCGCACATACCGGGCGCACGCCTACTTTGACTGGGTGTACGCCTACTTCCTCTCTGAATGCTTCCGGGCGTGCGCCCAACACCACTGGGTGTTCACCCGCCTTGCTCAAGCCCATTTTCCTTCCTTGGCCCATTTCTGCCCAACCTTGGCCCCAACAAATCCTAGGCCACTTCCAGCCTTGGCCATGCTTGGCCCTATTCTCTTGCATTTGGCCGGCCACCCTTGCCCAGCCACAATTGCCTTGTTTTGTAACAATTGATATTCGGTTCGTCTCTCAATTTTGCAGTCGCACTTTAGCCACTATAAAAAATCCTTTTGCACTTCGCTCTTTGAGATTTTATTTTTCATTTTAACCCATGAATTTTTATAAATCAAATTCTTCCAAAAATTCCATATTTCCAATTTAGTCCCTGAATTTTCCAATATTTCCACTTTGGCCCTTGAACTTCCAAATGTTAGTTTTGTCCCATATTTTCCAAAATTGCAATTTGATTCAAAAGCTTCCAAAGTACGCTCAAATCCTCCGTTTTCAACATTGTTGCACTTCAACCCCTGTACTTTCAAAACACTACAGAATACATTAAATTCTCAAGGTTTCGAGCATCAAATAAGCTAGGAAATATATCTTTTGGATGGGTAAAACCACATCCATCAAATACCCCCAAACTTATCTTTTGCTCGTCCTCGAGTTAAACAAAATTAAAACAAAATAAAAACTAACTAATCAAAACAAAATAAAATATTTTTGGGATTTGTTCAATTCATATAATAGGCCGTTGGCATAACAAGTCTCAGATCTTTACAACACACATAATCTACAAGAATTATCATGAACATGGGACTATAATTACATGGATGCATCTAACTTACAATTCTCCACCAAATAATGAAAGATGAATGTAATATGGGAGATCATTGTCACCAAAATAAGATATTTTATAGGGTCACTAACCACATGCTCTAAATAAGATGAAATTTCTGCACAAGGGACACTCATATGCATATTTAAACACAACTGTCAACCCGGCTACTCTTTAGGGATCAAATATGGCTTTACGGTTTATAATGTATCGCGATAAACGCGGGCTAGGTTCACGGTTACAAATGAAGATAAGGACATACAAAGTCAAGCAAGTGAAACTAGAAAGTCTTCATCATACATCCTCACATTGAAATTATCACTCCGCTCCAAGCCAACCCATTGATTTAACCCCCAAACTTATAATTTTGTATACTTTCAAACTTGGGATTGATCACCTTTCTTTCTTTTTGATCCCTTTCCACTTCAACATTAGAGAGGGCAAGGCAATTTTTTTTTTCTACTTTCTTTTCTTTTCCTTTTTTTTTTCAACTTTTTTTTTATTCATTCATTTTTTTTCCTTTGCACAAATAAATCACGAAGAATGTGCATTCAATAATTTTTGCTCAAGCCCCTCTTTTTTTTTTCAATACAATTCATAACCCTTTTCTTTCTTTTCATGATCACTTTCCACTCAACCCTTGATTTTCAAAACATCCCCCAAAATATCCCCATTCTTTCCCTAGTTTCACTTTCTTGAAAAGGTGAGAAAATAGTGTATAAGTTAAAAGGGTAGGACAATGAGGGTACAAATGAAGGCGAATGGTGGTCTAAAATAACCTCCCACTTTTGTGAGAGATTCCATTCTTTTTCAAGCTCAAAAGGGGTTCTAGCGAAAATTTTATTTAAGTGACGAGAAAGTTAAAGGCTCACAAATAGGGTTCAAAGAAAATAGCCACATATCACTTCCCGAATAGCCTAATTGATGTGTTATTGACAGTCATGCAAACATGTTCTAGGGACCCCGAGAATGCCAAAGTGATCATATAAAGGTCTCCTAAATTGGTAACAATGATCAAGAAAAATAATATGGAAGTGAAAGGTGGAGAAATCATACTTTACATGTTTCAATGCAATTATATCCCCATATTGACAATAATACTCAAAATTTTAAAATTACATCACTCTCAAATCATCATGGACTCTAGCCAACTTCCCAAAATATGAAAAGAACAAAAATTTTAAAATTTTCTATTTTTTTTGGAGGGTGACACTATATACACTCCCCTATAAACCCATAAACTCGGAGAGATATCTACCCCCAAACTCAAAACATGCTATGTCCTCATAGCAAAGAGAACAAAAATATGTCTTGGGTTCAAAGGACAATATGACACAACAAAGCAAATAAATAAAACAAATAAAACGTACCTACTTGGGTTGCCTCCCAATTAGCACATTTGGTTAAGGTCGTTAGCCTGACCGTTGCTCCCAATTACATCTCTTTGGCCTTAGCCTTCCTTCCCTTGGCCCACCTCGCATATTCGCAGGCACAAACACCCACCGCTTTCCATATGTATGTCCCATTTTTGATTAGATCAGGTGGAGCCCAAGGAATTTTATTGGCCTTTTTCTTGGCCTTCTTTTTCTTTTTCTTTATGGGGGCCTCTCCCCCAAACTCATTTGGTGCCTTGGTCCCACGGACATCAAGCACCTCATCTTTCTCAACATCATTATGGGAGGAGCTATCTTGATCATCAATGTTAGCCATAAAAGAATCAGATAAATCAAGACAATAACATTCTTCAATTTGAGCACATGACTTATTATTTTCAGCTTTTAGAGAAAAAATGATTTTAGTTTTGACACCGACTCCTTACGGGGTCGGTCTAGGGGGTGATACGGCCCGTCACTCAAAGAGTGTTTGTCGGCCTTGTTGTTACTAGCCATATCATGAACGTCCGCTTTATCCCTAGAATTCTCACCATCACTCTTATCTATTTTAGCACACTTGTCCTCCTCTATGTCATCTAAGGACTCACAACCTTCCCTATCATCATCCATGGGGTGTTTCATCACATCATTAACCGAAATTTCTATTTTTTCATCCGCTACCATCATGGACAACTTCCCATTCCCCACATTTATTATTGTGTTAGTTGTGGCCATGAAGGGACGTCCTAGAAAAATAATAGGGTCTCTACTCGTACTTCCTCCACTAACCATATCCATAACCACAAAGTCATCGGGAACTATCAAGGTTCCCACTTGAACCAATACATCCTCCACAATGCCCATTGGTCTCCTAATAGAATGGTCCGCTAAATAGAGGGCCATTGTGGTGGGCTTCAACTCGGACAAGCCCAATTGCAAGTATGTGGAGTATGGTAATAAATTAATGCTAGCACCAAGGTCTAACATCGCCTTTACCTCACTAGAATCCCCAATAGTAATAGAAATTGTGAAACTTCCGGGGTCCTTTAGTTTAGGTGGGAGGTCTTGTTGGACTATGGCACTAGCACTCTCTCCCATGATCAACATCTCATTCTTTCCATACCTATGCTTTTTGGAGTTTAATTCTTTGAAAATTTTTGCATAGGCCAGAATATTTTTAATCACATTCAACAGTGGAAGATTTATGCTAACTTTGGAGAACATCTCCATCAATTCTTTCATTTGATGCTCTAACTTATGTCTCATCAATCGATCGGGAAAGGGCATCGGTGGTACATATGGCTTGGGGGTATATAAGTGTCTTTGGATTTTCCCCCAATCCACATGTACTCTTTTCCGCATCTTCATTGGAAATAGGAGGAGGAGGAGGGGGAGAAGAAGAAGAAGGAGAACAAACCTCTTGACTTACCACTTTGCCATTCCGTAGTGTGGTTATGGCCATTGCTTGATGTCCTTGGCTCGGAAACGTTCCGGGCTTGTGACCTTGAAGGGATTCCGAAAGTTGCCCTATTTGAGTTTCAAGTTTTTTGATGGCGGCACTTTGTTGCCTTGATTCTTGTTGTTGCTCCAACCTCATCCTTTCCAATGCCTCTTCCCAAGGCTCTTTCCTAGTCTCTAATTGCCCTTGGGGTGGTAGAGTATGTAGGGGTTTGTTTTGATTACCTTGGTTTCCTCCCCATGAAAATTAGGGTGATTCCTCCACCCCGGATTGTAAGTGTTGCTATATGGATTATTTTGTGGAGGCCTTGGGTTGAATCCATTGAGTGCATGTACCTGCTCATCATTAGAAATAAACTGCGCACCACTAGGTGAAATTACCCGGGATCCGGCTCGCACGCGGAGGCCCCGTGCATCTCGCATTCGTCGCTGTTCGGGAAGTTTGCCCGGATCCGAGAGGCAGCGCGTTCGCGCCCCGGCATCTGGCTTATTCCACTTTAGCGTTAGTTGTAGGTGTCTCGCTGTGTTTTGCTTTGTAGAGTCGCCACGCCGTTTTTATTAAGCCCAAAACATTGAAAAAGGGCATCAGTTTAGAAATAAACTGTTTTTGTGTGATGAGATTTTGAGTTCGGAGGTCAGATGACTCCTCGGGAAGAGAATATTATAATCTTAGAGCTCACCCGAGTCGCCTCATAAAAACGAGTCTTTTGGATACCCCTAATATTCTTTAACTGTTGTGTGTGTGTGTGTGTGCTTTTACAAATGCATGCTGTGTCGGATGTCTACATTGTACACTATGTATTAAAATGTATTAAAATAGTAATGGAAGGAAGCCTTACCAATGTTGGTTCGTGTCTGTCTTCCGCTGGGAAATAGTGTTTGAGGATAGAATAGTGTTCCGGCACGGACCGGGATTGCTTCGGGAGGGGCCGGTTGTCTGCGGACAGAGTTTCGGCGTGAGTTGAGATTATAGGCTGCGTTAGGGCAGAGGTTCGGCGTGCGTTGGGATGGCAGGAGTTACTCGGGCAGAGTTTCGGCGTGCGTTGGGATGGCAGGAGTCACTCGGGCAGAGTTTCGGCGTGGTTTGGGATCGCCGGTTTGACTCGGAAAGAGCCGGGACACCTTGGGAAAGACCAGGCAAGGCCTCGGAGTACCACGAGGGGCCTCAGAGTACCTCGAGAGTGCCTCGGGGCAGCGCGGGAGCGTCGCGGGAGCGCTCGGGGAGGCTTCGAAGCACCACAAGGGGGCTCGGAAGGATCCGAAAGGGGCCGGGATTGCCCTGAAGGGTCTTAGAAGGGAGCCTGAAGGTTAGGGGAAGAAGAGAGAAGTGGGAGGTGTGTAAAATGAGGGAGGGGGAGCCCTTTATTTATAGTAGGATAAAAATGCAAAGAGGTCGGTACGAACCTCCTAGGTTATCCAGAATTTTAGTTTTCCTCGATTTGAGGGAATATGTGATAATTGTGAATATTCTGGAATGATGATGTCCCCTGTGCAAAGAGGTCCGTACGGACCATCTTGGCATGCAAAGAGGTTCGTACGGACTAACCATGCATGAGGGGTAATGATTTCTCCGGGATTTGAGGGAATATTGTGGACTTTAAGGGGATTCAGTAATTATGGCAACAAAGAGGTCCGTACGGACCTTATTTGCTTTTCCAATTTCCTGAAAATTCCCAAAAAGTCCTTTTGTCCCTTTTTATCCCAGAAAGGCTCCTCCCTTAGTTTGGTTGAGGGTTTTTTGAAGGTTTTGAGTGCCATAGGTCTTCGAGACTGTGTTTGTGAGTCTGCGGTGTTTCCTATGTGCTCGGAAAAGGGTGATCCAGATTGGGGTACTTACAGAAGCCCCTCAACTACGTCACTTACGGAGGAAGTGGGGTCGTTGATAAGATAAGGGTCCTAATCTGGATCGCGTGCTGGGAGAGGAAGTGACCGTGGAGGTCAGGGTGAGGATGTGGCAGTGTCCTGTTTAGGTCAGTTGGCTGGACCCTATGATAGGATTCCTACGTATCCCTGGCGGGAATCAAGCCTGATCGTAGTTCGTGTGTGGGGTGAGTGTTATAGTGCACGAGGACGGGAGATGTCCTCTGACTAAGACTCTATGGGTGGACGTGGTGGTGTCCTGGGTGACCGTATAGGTCGATGGCTGGACCCTCTGATAGGATTCCTACGTATCCCTGGCGGGAATCAAGCCTGGCCGTAGTTCAGAGGTCGTGCAATTGTGAGTGTATGTGGGCGTGATGGTGCCCTGAAGTATTGTGTGACCGCCAAGGTCAGTGGTAAGGACGGGGTGGTGTCCTAAGATGTGGTGACCGCTGAGATCAATTGTGAGGACGTGGTGGTGTCCTGGGATGGAAACTTTACGATTTTCCTAATCGGGTGATTTAAGGCCTTTCGGGCCGGAGATAGTGATTTGGGAGGTTTATACGGTCTTCTGGACCGAGTGGTTTAAAGCCTTCCGGGCTAGAGGTAGTATGAAGACTTGAATCGTCTTCTGGTTGTAGTTTGACATGCGTGAGGACTTGAGTCGTCTTCTGGCTGCGGTTTGCCATGCGTGAGGACTTGAGTCATCTTCTGGCTGCGGTTTGCCATGCGTGAGGACTTGAGTCGTCTTCTGGCTGTGGTTTGCCATGCGTGAGGACTTGAGTCATCTTCTGGCTGTGGTTTGCCATGCGTGAGGACTTGAGTCGTCTTCTGGCTGCGGTTTGCCATGCGTGAGGACTTGAGTCGTCTTCTGGCTGTGGTTTGTAATGCGTGAGGACTTGAGTCGTCTTCTGGTTGTGGTTTGCCATGCGTGAGGACTTGAGTCGTCTTCTGGATGCAGTTTGTCATGCGTGAGGACTTGAGTCATCTTCTGGCTGTGGTTTGCCATGCGTGAGGACTTGAGTCGTCTTCTGGCTGTGGTTTGTCATGCGTGAGGACTTGAGTCGTCTTCTGGCTGCGGTTTGCCATGCGTGAGGACTTGATTCGTCTTCTGGCTGCGGTTTTGGTTCAGGAGTATGATCCTAGTGTTTGAGACTTAGTCCAGGAGTATGAACTTAAGTTGAGGCTTGGTTCAGGAGTATGAACCTGGCATTTGAGACTTAGTTCAGGAGTATGAACTTAAGTTGGAGCTTGGTTCAGGAGTATGAACCTGGCATTTGAGACTTAGTTCAGGAGTATGAACTTAAGTTGGAGCTTGGTTCAGGAGTATGAACCTGGCATTTGAGACTTAGTTCAGGAGTATGAACTTAAGTTGGAGCTTGGTTCAGGAGTATGAACCTGGCGAGGCTTTTTGTGAGGCGTGGTTGCCTTGTGCTTTGTTTGCTGGGGAGAAGGTTGGACCTACGACGGCCGCCGGTGTTCGTCTGTTGGGGATCATTGTGGCCTTGTAGGGGCCTTTTCATGCTGAGAGGGTGACGTCGGGCTTACTTTGATGGCCGGTGCTTGCGTTGTCATTGAGCATTTTGGGAGGCATTTTGTGCCTTGAGATTTGTGCTGGGAGGTGTTGGCTCCTTCTTGCGCTTGTTTTGCCGTTGAGTGGGCGAGGTTCGGGCTTACATTGACGGCCGGTGCTGGGGATATGTAGTCTTGCACGACTTCCTTTTGACTTGTTGGAGAAGAAGCTCAGGCTTACTTTGATGGCCGGTGCTTGCGTTGCCGTTGGAGTGGGCGGAATCCGGGCTTACACTGATGGCCGGTGGTTGAATTGCCGTTGAGTGGGCGAAGTCCGGGCTTACATTGACGGCCGGTTGTTGAATTGCCGTTGAGTAGGCGAAGTCCGGGCTTACATTGACGGCCGGTTGTTGAATTGCCATTGAGTAGGCGAAGTCCAGGCTTACATTGATGGCCGGTTGTTGAATTTCCGTTGAGTAGGCGAAGTTTGGGCTTACATTGACGGCCGGTTGTTGAATTGCAGTTGAGTAGGCGAAGTCCGGGCTTACATTGACGGCCGGTGGTTGAATTGCCGTTGAGTTTGTGTTGTATAGAGAGGAGTATGGAGTTTTTGTGAGGAGGAAGTTGAGGACACCACAGGTGTTGGCGAGGGAGAGGGAGGCTGGTCCGCAGGGTCCCCCAGAGGTTTCGGTGCCTGGGCCGGACTTTACGTATGTTTGTGGGGATTCCTCGAGGAGGAGGGTGTCTGTACCCGTCCCTGAGCAGGCTTCTGCTGCCTACCGCGTGGATCCTGATAGACCGGTGAGTGTGCTTACTCTTTTCCATCTTGGCATCTTTTCTATATTTTTCTCTTTTTGTTGTTGAGTATGACTGTATTGCTGACCGTTTCTTTGGCCGCTTGCTTGTGCGAGTCCGGGGAGGGCTTTTGACATGCCGACCCGCCGTTACGTGGCGATGCGGTCTTTTGCGAAGAAGATGGCATCGAAGATGTCTTGCCGGTCTTCGCGACGTGTGCGGCGTACACGCCCGATGCCTTCGAGGCATTACGTAGATGTTCCTCCACCGAGAGCCGAGCCGGAGCCACAGCAGGAGGGACCTTCGCGGGGGCGGCATAGCATGGATGTCGGGACATCTTCGGGAGCGCCGAGGCCGCAGACCCTTTACCAGTTCTTTCCTCAGCAGGATGCACATGGTGAGGGTTCGTCAGAGCCTTCTTTCTTTGATCCTTTCGTCGGATTTGATCCTTCTGATTACTTTGAGTACTAGCCTCTGGAGGGGGCTCGGTAATCTGACGACGAGGATGTGACGGGCGAGTTCACCGGGATGCCCGACTTCTCTCTTAATGACCTTGGGGAGGATGATGATGCTGAAGAGTCGGACTAGGGTTCATTTGCTTTCCCTCTTTCCATATCTTCTCTTTTTTTTTAGCAACAGACATTAGATGTACCAGTAATAAAACACTCGTATTTGCATGGCAAATGCATTTTATTTTAAGATGTAATGTCATTTTTGTGATTCCCGGGAATTGTCCTAGAAATTGTTGCTATTATTTTTTTTTTTGTGCATGCCACGTGAGCTGAGAATGCGTTTGTGGGTAGTGTATGTTTGCCGGAAATGGCTTTGGCCAGTGTTTGGGCAGTTTGGAGCAAGGTCCTGCTGAGAACAGTGGTTGTTGTACTGTTTGCTGAGAAAGTGGGGCCAAGATGCAATAAGGTCCGTACGGACAGACCTAAGTTGTAAAGAGGTCCGTACGGACCAACCTTGCTTTTGGGAAGGAAATAAATGCTTTCCGATTAATACGGTCTTTCCCCATTTCCCCATTTGCAGCCATTTTCGAGCTTTCTTCCCCATTTTCTCTAGGAACCTCCATTTTTGCCATGGATTCTTCGTACGTTTCTAGAATTTTACCGAGGCTTTCGCAGGAGAGGCAAGCACACTTCCTTGAGCAGCTGAAAACGTGGATACGGCGCCGTATGAGGCATCAGAGACGGGTTTTCGAGGTAAGGTTTCATCTTTGCTCGATTTGGTCTTTTAAGGAGTTGGTTCCTGATTGGGAGTTGTTGCGGGCTGCCGCGAAGTTCTGGGATGTTAGGAGGCATGTGTATTGCTTTTCCTATAATGAAATGGTGCCCACTTTCGAGGATTTTCGGGCTTTGATTGGAGGACCGGAGGTGGAGGCCATCTCGCTTCCTTTGATTGGTGGTGCTGCGGTGAGCGTGAAGCTTGCAGGCTTTCTTCGTTCTTCGTTGGAAGAAGTGCAGGGCATGATCCTTGATTCGGGTCATATTGACATTTACGAAAGGCTAGGAGCGGTTTATGGTTGATGATGAGAGTGATGTCTCTTGGGACGCATTTGCCTTGTGCGTGATGGCGACGCTTTTCATGGTCAGCTCCCTTGGCATTTGCGATGGCGCTTTGTTAGATGTGGTTGGGCACTGCAGAGCTGGAGAGGATATTGTCCCGTTGGTTCTGGGGGAGACTCTTCATGGCATTGACCGTCGCGGCCCGGGGATCGTTTCATGAGAGGGGAAGCCCCGCTTTGCTCACCTTGTGGCTGCGAGAGAGACTTCGAGGCCATGCCCGAGGCTCCGATGTCGTTTAGCCCGTGGTCATTTGCTCGGCGACCTCTTGTGTTGGATATGGATCGATCCGCACAGGAGAGATGGATGGCACGGCTTGGTACGCATCGGATCCGTTGGTGGGTTCCCTACTGGAGGATTGAGACTAGGAGGGTCTTTCGGGGAAGGGTCCTATGTCATCGAGTTCCGGGTTTGTCTTGGTCCTCCTTCTATATTCCGTCGCTTGTTTCCGGCGGTTTGGGATGAAGCGGGAGCCTTTGTTGGGTTGGGATGACCTTGCTACTAAGGAGATAGCTCCTCTTTGTATGGCGGCTCCAGTGCTTTCTTGTATTTTACGAGGGTATGGAAGTATTCCGCTTTCCCTCCCTGTGGTGCTCCTTAGATGTTGGGAGAGTGTCGTATTGACGACTCGCACTGGCCCTGCATGAGCAAACAGAGTCAAGGGCCCCAAAGCTGCTTGGAGAGCGTGCGTGTAGCGATTCTGGGACCCAGTTGCCATAGTAGCTATTGCCTTAGGAGTGCCGAAGCCTGGTCTGATCCTCAGGATGTTACGGGAGACACTTTATTTGACTACGAGACCAGAGTTGACCGACTGACGGAGAGAGGTCCTCTTTTACAGACTCTCAGGGAGGAGATCCGTGCCGAAGCACGGGCGAATGAAGCCCTGAGAGCTGCTGGATTGTTTGACTCTACGGGAGGACCCCGATCTCGGGCGAGAGACACAGAGTTGGTTCGCGTGGAGCGAAAGAAGACTCGCCGGGGACGAGGGAAGAAAGGGAAGAATGGCGAGGGGACAAGCGCAGATGGCGCGGAATGACCTCCTAGGTATCCATTCATTGCATTGTAACCGTTAGTGATTTGTGATTTACTTTTAAAGCTTTGTCGAGACGCAAGATCTCTTGTTTGCCTTTGTTTCTTTTGTGCACTTTGTCGGCGTCCATCTTTGAACTTTTCTGTTGCATTTGCGGGCGAAGCGATGCAGGCCATGACGGCAATCCCCTTTGCTTAGGCTTTGTGCTTGGCTGAGAGGTTGAATGATCCCCTGACAAGTCGTTTTGATGGTCATTTTCGTAGCTTCCTTGCCCTTTGTTGGCGTCGGGCTCTTGACCTCAATTTCGCAGCTTCTGTTTGAGCTTTTTTTGTGAGCCCTTGCTCGAGCTCTCTTTTTTTTTTGAAGTGCGTGAGGGCGAAGACAAGCCCCTGGCTTGGAAGTAGACATGGGTCAGTCGTTTGACGTTGAGTGACCTCCGGATGTCCTTTGATGTTGCCGCGGTCGTTTGACTTGGTCAAGGTGACGTTGGGGCGTGCTCTTGAAAAGTGCATAGCTTGATGGAGGTCTTGATTGACATTCAAACTTTTGACTTTTTTGTGTATTTTTAGACCGGACCAATTAAGGTTGCCTACGTTCCCCCGGACTAGAGGGCTCAGTGCGTAGTTCGACACTCACATGGAGTGCCAAGAGATGCACGGTTGTTCTTCTTCAGGCGAAGTATCTGCGAAGTTTGCTTCCGTTATTTGGATTCATGAAGGGATTGCCGTCTAGGTGCATCGGCTTCATGGCACCCCCAGAGAAGATCTTTTGAACCACGAAAGGGCCGATTCATGTGGGTTCCCATTTTCCCAGTGGGTTGGTTCGAGTGGGAGGCTTTTCTTTGAGTACAAGGTCGCCTTCCCTGATGTCTCGGGACTTGACTTTCTTGTCGAAAGCTCTAGCCATCCTGCTTTGATAGGCTCGGACGTGTTCCATGGCCTTTAGTCGTCGCTCGTCTAGCAGAGCTAATTCGTCATGTCGGCTTCGGAGCCATTCGACTTCGTTGACGTAATTTTCCAGCAGCACTCGAAGTGAGGGAATTTCCAGTTCAATGGGAAGGACTGCTTCCATCCCGTATGTCAGGGCGAATGGGGTTTCTCCCGTGGTCATTACGGCGACGTTCGATAGCCCCAAAGTGCAAGGTGCAACTTCTCGGGCCAATCTCATCCTCGGGTGGTCATTTTTCGGATGATCCGTTCGAGGGTTTTGTTTGCTGCTTCCACGGCGCCGTTTGTTTGTGGCCGGTAGGGAGAAGATTTGTGGCGTGTGATCTTGAATTCAGCCGGCGGTCATCGAATTCCCCCTCGAAATGTGATCCGTTGTCTGATATGACCTCATTTGAGATGCCGTATCGGCAGATGATGTTTTCCTTGAGGAAATGCGCGACCTTCTTGGAGGTGAGTACCTTGTAGGACTTGGCTTCGACCCATTTGGTGAAGTAGTCAATGGCTACTAAGATGAACTCGTGGACCGTTCTTTGCTGGCGGAGCGATTTTCCCGATGACGTCAATTCCCCAGTGGCAAATGGCGGGGTGTAGTCATGCGGTAGAGATCGTGGGGAGGCAGGTGATTGAGGTTGGAGAACCGTTGACACTTGTCGCAGCTTCGGACAAAGGGGATGCAATCTGCCTCCATGGAGATCCGGTAGTAGCCCATCCCGAGAATGATTTGCATTAGGGCTCACGGCGTTCGTGTGGGGACAGCAAGCCCCATTTGTGGACTTCGTTCATGAACTCGCTTGCTTCTTCCCCGTCCGATGCGGCGTGAGTGGTCCAGTGGTAGTGTTTTTTGTATAGCATGTCCCCAAGAATGACGAAGTGAGAGGCAAGGCGTTTTAGGGCCATGATGCTCTTGGTTTTGACCCCTTCTGTGTGTGGGCCTTCCTTGTTCATGAAGGTTGTTTCCCCGTTTTTGAGGTATTGGAAGATCTGGTTATACCATGGCTCATTGATGGGCTTAGGTTCTGGTTTGATCTCACAACAATAGGCGGGAATTTCCTTTCGTCCGACTTTGAAGGGTTTGATTGCTTTTCCTTCAGGGATTTCCACAAGTGAAGCCAAGGTGGCTAAGGCATCTGCAAACCTGTTTCGGTCTCTTGGCAAGTAGTGGAAGGTGACCTCTTCGAATTGTGTGATGAGGTCCTCCATGCAGGCATGGTATTTTTGCAAGCTTGGGTCTATGGTTTTCCACTTGTTGGAGACTTGGTTGATGATCAGGGCTGAGTCCCCATAAACTTCGAGTTTCTGGACATTCCTCTCGAGTGCGGCTTGTAGTCCGGCAGCACAGGCTTCATATTCGGCGGCATTGTTGGTTACATCGAAATTGAGCTTTATGGCGATTGGGGTGTGCTCGTCCTTGGGATCTACCAAAAGCATAACAATGCCGTTTCCTTTTTTGTTGGCTGCTCCATCAAAGAACAGTTGCCATAGATTTTCGCCTTCGAGTGCAAAGATTCCCTCGTCTGGAAATTGTGGTTCAGGGCCTCGAGCCTCGTCGGTTGGGAAATCAGCCAGTTGTTCAGCCATTGCCCCGTCCCTTGATTGACTTTTGGTTCACGTACTTGATGTCAAATTTCGCTAGGAAGAAAGACCATTTGGCGAGCCTCATTGACAGAGATGGTTTATCGAAGAGGTATTTGACTGGGTCCATTTTGGACACCAAGTGTACCGTGTGCGACTGCATGTAGTGCCGTAATTTTCCGACAACCCATACCAGAGCTGCGCAGGTTTTCTCGAGGGCTGAGTAGTTGAGTTCGCTGCCTTGAAACTTTCGAATGACGAAGTAGATGGCGTTCTCGACTCGTGACTCTTTCTTTTCTTGACGGAGCATGGCTCCAACTGCGGTGTCGGTCACAGTTAGGTATAGCAACAGTGATTTCTCCTCATGGGGAGGACAGAGAATCGGAGGACTCACAAGGTACGCCTTTATTTCTTCAAAGGCATCTTGGCATTCTGAGTTCCATTCGACGTCGGCATTTTTCTTCATCAGTTTGAAGATTGGCTCGCATATGGAGGTCAATTGGTTGACGAAGCGGCTGATATACTGCAGGCGGCCCATGAAGCTTTTCACCTCTGTCTGAGTTTACGGTGGTCTCATTTCGATGATGGCCTTGATCTTTTGAGGATCAACCTCGATGCCTCTCTCGGTGACCATGTATCCCAAGACCTTGCCTCGGCAAACCCCAAATGTGCATTTGGCAGGGTTTAGCCTCATTGAGTGTTTTCGGAGGCGATTGAAGAATTTTCTCAGGTCTGTGAGGTGTTGTCCATCTGATCCCTTTGAGTGGATGATCATGTCATCGACGTACACTTCGATCTCTTTGTAGATCATATCGTGGAAGAGGGCGGTTGCTGCCCGTTAGTAGGTAGCCCCAGCGTTCTTTAGTCCGAACGGCATTACTGTGTAGCAATAGGTTCCCCAGGGGGTTGTGAAGGCTGTCTTTTCTTGGTCTTCTTCGGCCATCTTGATTTGATTGTAGCCGGAGAACCCGTCCACGAAGGACTTGACTTCGAAATTGGCTGTAGTGTCTACCAACATGTCGATGTTGGGTAGTGGAAAATCGTCCTTGGGACTTGCTTTGTTGAGATCTCGGAAGTCCACGCATTAACGTACTTTTCCATTGGCCTTGGTGACCGTGACGATATTGGAGAGCCATGTGGGGTATTCGATCACCCTGATGAAGCCGACGCGGAGCACTTTTTCGATATCTTCTTTGACTTGTAAAGACCATTCTGGCTTGATTCGGCGTAGCTTTTACTTGATGGGCTTAGCCTCGGGATTCAAGGGAATCCGGTGTTCTACAATGTTTGGATCTAATCCAGGCATGTCTTGGTAAGACCAAGCAAACACGTCCACGAATTCTTTGAGCAGTGTAGTCAATGTGTCTTGCTCTGTGCCGGTGAAGAAACTTCCGATTTGCGTCTCTTTTGGCTCTTCAGCAGTTCCCAAATTCACTTTGGTTAAAACCTCCTCGGCAGCTTGGGCCCGGTTTTTCTCTCGTTTGACAGCATGCTTAAAGATGTGCTTAATGTATTGTTCATTTAATGTGTCTGCTTCTTTATCAAGTGAATCGTTATTAACTGTTTGTGTGTTAGTTAATTTATCAGTTGTTAAAGATGCAATGAGAGGATACTCGGAAAGATCGAAGCATTCATTAAGAGCATACGGGAATACATTATTGGCAATGAGTTCGTAATCTTCTGGCGTGAGGCCATCAGATGACTCGAGAGACTCAAATTCAAAGATAATGGACTCAAGATGAGTTTTGACACTGGACTCTAGGACTCGAGGGGTCAGACCAAGTTGTTCGATCATGTCCTTTTTGCTGGCAGTGGGTCCGGAGAAGGTGGCCCAGTTATTGAGTGGCAATGAGCTTGATAGGAGGCGGGGTTTGAAAGCCTTTGTGTCACCGTTTCCAATCATGGCTATCACAGAGTTATCAGAAACAAAATCAATTAGATCTGGCATCTTGATTTCTTCTTTGAAGAGCAGGTGGAGCAGTGGCTCGTTCCAAGCATCGTCTGCGGAGTCTTTTGCTTTTACCTTGGGCATTACTAGCTCGAATGCAGACTCATCCCGCTTGTTTAAGGCAGGAGTGTTGACAGAGAGTTTTTCGAGTTCTTCTGCCAAAGAGGGGGTTTTCCTGAACCAAAATTCGTTGTGATAGTGGTGGTCATGGATCCCGGTAGAGGCGGTGTGTCGAGAAATGCTCTTCGGACAGGATTTGGCTTGAGGCCTCTAAATCTTGCCAGGTTCCACTGGAGCTTGTCCATGGTTGTCGGCCAGCTTTGTTTGGCGCTGATCAGCTCTGTTCCCTTTCCTGGATCTTCTTCCAAGTTGCCGGCCTTCTTTGTGAAGTACTTGGTCATGTCGAAGCTGTAAGGACGAAGATCGGAGATTGCGTGCAAGCCTCTTTTGCTATTTGCGGAGCATTTCCGTGCAGCTCGCTTGTCCTCCGCAATGTGTTCGGGAGTAGGAGAGTATCCCAGGCCATGGAGGGTATTCTGTTCTTTGATATGGATGATTTGTTGGGTACCCTGATGGCGTTTTCCCAAACCGAGCCCCGGGATGTAGTTCATGTGCTTCATCATTTTCATCGGGGGAGGGATCTTGTCCCAAATCAAAGTCAAGTCTATGTGGCACACCTGGACTTTTGGGCTTTCAATGGTGAACCCTGTTAACATCATGCCATCATCGTCGTGTTTGATCTCTAAGACCGGGATGCCGTTTGTGTCGGTCCTTTTGGTGACTACGCTGTCACCGTAGATGATGGTTAGATCTGTTCCTTGGACAAACTTTACGCACTGATGGAGAGTGGATGCTACCCCATTGATCTGGTGTAGCCAAGGCGTCCCAAAATGGCAGTGAATGTGATCGGGATGTCGATGACTTGGAAATCCGTCAGGACCATTTGTTTTCCGAACCACAGGTTCAAAGTGGCTATTCCCAAGACTGGGCGGGACGTTGAGTCGTATGCCCTGATTGCCTGAGTTGAGGGCTTTAGATCTGTCGCTTTGATCCCTAGCAGATCCATCATTTTGGATGGCAGGACATTCATGGATGATCCCCCATCTACCAAAACCCGAGGGAGACGGCGCTCGTCCGGTTGAGCTGTTATGTAGAGAGGCTCATTGTGGTCGGCCCCAAATTTTGGAAGGTCAAGCTCGTGAAAGTGATGATATTCTTTGTAATTAACGTTGCCTATCATCGAACCGCTTCATCGTGTGTCACCGTGATGGGAACCATAGTGCAGGCCGTGCTTTCTTCCAACTTGAGCTTGTGCGGGTAAGATGAAGTGAGTAAGGACCGGAGCGAGATGTTAGCCCGAGTGCGCTTGAGGCTGTGTTAAGACAGATCTTCGGCCTTTGGGTCCAAGGTTTCGGCTTCTTTGGCGTAGGGCCCCTTTTCGGTTCGTGGCTTAGGTATGGGTGGCCTTTTGTCTGTCCGTGGAGGATTCATGAGATTTGACCGGAACGTGTCAAAACGTTCACTTGGCCTTCTTGTTTTGCTTGTCTCCCCTATTTCTGTAGCGGGAGGACCCTGATTGGCGTAGGGCCAGACTGCACATTTCAATTCGTTCACTGTCATAGCTTTTGTGGAGACGTCCACAGTGGCTTTGAGGTCTTCCCAAGATAGGGGTTGGATTATCTGGACCTTCGGGCCTTCGGTGGCGGTGCGGAGCTCGTCCCAGCTGATCATGGAGCAGACGTTGCCATGGCCTTGTGCAGAGCTAGGCTTGCTGGAGTAGATGACATAGTAGTCAAACTTTCACGAGGGTTCTCCAAGGGTTCCGATTGTAGGATCACCGGATTCATACCTCTTCTTCGGTTTTGTTGAGAAGATGGCTTCTTCTTTCTTCGAGGACGGCCCTCGTTCATTTCATCCTGGAATTCCATTTCCAGACAAGCACAGCAATCGCAGACGTCCCACCAGATGTGTCCGTTGTTCGGCGGTGGTACCGGGACCTCAGGAGGCTGAATGGGCAGGCTTTTCCCCGGAGGGTCCTGTGGCCTTATGTCATAACTGCATGGTTCGTACGAGGGCAACAGTTGACTTCTCGGGAGACAATGAGAGGCGTTAGAAGCCGCAGAGCGAGTCATGACTTTGGAAGCCCCAGTAGTTGGGTGGCTAATGTCCCGAAGTGGTGCATAGCGCCTTCGATCCAGGCTTGTTGTTCACCTTGGCGTTTCTCAATAGCCATGAGGACCTGCCAAACTTCTTCCAATGTTGGGAAATTTCTTGGGGGTAAGGTCCCATTCTCATCGTTGTTATCCACTGACTTGGCCATGGGGAATTGACGGACAGTCCTGGTGACAGAGCTGGGACGAAAGTTGGACCTTGCGGCTTTGACACGGGGAAACGGGTTCCTGGGTACTCTCGATCACTCGGTTCGCTGGAGGGGGTGACGGGCAAGGTTTAGACACAGGAATGGCCTCACGGGATAAAAGGGGGAAAGCTCACGTGGCATGCGGTTTCCGTTTCTTTTATATTTTTTTTGTTGTTTTAATTTACTTAAAACATGTTTTCTCAGAGTCCTAGGTAGGTTGGAAGAGATTGCTCTTCTTTTTCGCAACTATGCTAGATCCTGGGTCAGTGGAGACCATCTCGTGCGGCTATAAGCCCCTCGTTTTGCACCTGTATTTCGACATCCCGGGGTGGACGGCCCAGGCGAGGGTCTTATAGGGCAAGCGGTTTCCACCGGCCTAAAAGAAAATCGAACCTAAGGACCGAGCTCGTCATGTTCGTTTTGATGCGTTAGCCATGTGAATAGTGAACCGAGCCGGCCACCGAGTCAAGATCGGAGTCAAGAGTTCGGCATGACCTCCCTTTACCTTGCTTGCGCAAGGTATCTCGTGACGTTAGGCGTTGGTCGGGTCATATTGTCATGGCCGACGTATCAAAGGCGTGATGACATGGTGTCATGTGAGCATGGATGTATATCCGGGACGGAACATCAAGTTTGGGTGTAGCTTCGGAAATCAAGATCAGTCGAGATATTAGCATGACCTTTCATGGCTTTGCTTGCGCAAGGGATCTTGAGTTCCGAGCCTTGACTCGAGAAAAATGGCCGGCATGGTATATGTATCCAGGCCGTATGACACCGGACCGGGTAAAACCAATCGAGTCTGGACAGAGTGTGACTCAAGACTCAAAAGTGCAGGGTTGACGCTTGGCTAGGATGGGATGTTTGGAATGATCCCGTGCGCATCCGAGAGGCCTAGGAAGACCAAACGGACTGCAACTGAGACCACTCCAGGTTAAGGGTGTAGTGTATGTGCAACAGATCCGAGGCAAGAGCTGCGCGCGTAGCATGCGTGTAACATGAGGCAAAGAGCAGTGTGCGTAGTGTGCGGTGTGTAATCGAGGCAAAGTGCGAGTAGTGTGCGGTCTCTAAAATTCTTTTTCCGAGTAAAACAAGTTTTTGAAGAATTTTAAATGTATGCGCGAGATGTATATTGATGCATTTTTTTTTGTATTTTTATTTTTTTTTGTAAAATAAAAATGAAGCACGTGCACACACACACAACAGTTAAAGAAAGGGGTAAAATGAAAGTTTGACCCTCATCATCGTTTTAAAAATCTTTTGTTTTGTTTAAAAAGATTTTAAAACAAAACGTCCCCAGCGGAGTCGCCAACTGAAATTACCCGGGATCCGGCTCGCGCGCGGAGGCCCCGTGCATCTCGCATTCGTCGCTGTTCGGGAAGTTTGCCCGGATCCGAGAGGCAGCGCGTTCGCGCCCCGGCATCTGGCTTATTCCGCTTTAGCGTTAGTTGGAGGTGTCTCGCTGTGTTTTGCTTTGTAGAGTCGCCACGCCGTTTTTATTAAGCCCAAAACATTGAAAAAGGGCATCAGTTTAGAAATAAACTGTTTTTGTGTGATGAGATTTTGAGTTCGGAGGTCAGATGACTCCTCGGGAAGAGAATATTAGAATCCTAGAGCTCACTCGAGTCGCCTCGTAAAACGAGTCTTTCGGATACCCCTAATATTCTTTAACTGTTGTGTGTGTGTGTGTGTGTGTGCTTTTAAAAATGCATCTTTGTGTCGGATGTCTACATTGTACACTATGTATTGAAATGTATTGAAATAGTAATGGCAGGAAGCCTTACCAATGTTGGTTCGTGTCTGTCTTCCGCTGGGGAATAGTGTTTGAGGATGGAATAGTGTTCAAGACGGGACCGGGATTGCTTCGGGAGGGGCCGGTTGTCTGCGGACAGAGTTTCGGCGTGAGTTGAGATTGTAGGCTGCGTTAGGGCAGAGGTTCGGCGTGCGTTGGGATGGCAGGAGTTACTCGGGCAGAGTTTCGGCGTGCGTTGGGATGGCCGGAGTCACTCGGACAGAGTTTCGACGTGGTTTGGGATCGCCGGTTTGACTCGGAAAGAGCCGGGACACCTTGGGAAAGACCAGGCAAGGCCTCGGAGTACCACGAGGGGCCTCAGAGTACCTCGAGAGTGCCTCGGGGCAGCGCGGGAGCGTCGCGGGAGTGCTCGGGGAGGCTTCGGAGCACCACAAGGGGGCTCGGAAGGCCTCGGAAGGATCCGAAAGGGGCCGGGATTGCCCCGAAGGGTCTTAGAGGGGAGCCTGAAGGCTAGGGGAAGAAGAGAGAAGTGGGAGGTGTGCAAAATGAGGGAGGGGGAGCCCTCTATTTATAGTAGGAGAAAAATGCAAAGAGGTCCGTACGGACCTCCTAGGTTATCCAGAATTTTAGTTTTCCTCGATTTGAGGGAATATGTGATAATTGTGAATATTCTGGAATGATGATGTCCCCTGTGCAAAGAGGTCCGTACGGACCATCTTGGCATGCAAAGAGGTCCGTACGGACCAATCATGCATGAGGGGTAATGATTTCTCCGGGATTTGAGGGAATATTGTGGACTTTAAGGGGATTCAATAATTATGGCAACAAAGAGGTCCGTACGGACCTTATTTGCTTTTCCAATTTCCTGAAATTCCCAAAAGGTCCTTTTGTCCCTTTTTATCCCAGAAAGGCTCCTCCCTTGGTTTGGTTGAGGGTTTTTTGAAGGTTTTGAGTGCCATAGGTCTTCGAGACTGTGTTTGTGAGTCTGCGGTGTTTTCTATGTGCTCGGAAAAGGGTGATCCAGATTGGGGTACTTACACTAGGACAAAAGTTAGTAGCATGAGTGAGGAGACCACAAATAGAACAATCATCTTGCACAACATTAGCACCAAGAGAGGGGACTTTATTAAACATGGCAATTAATTGAGATACTTGTTTAGCCAAATTATCATTACCCTCTAACTCATGTACTCCCCTAGCCTTACCCCTTGTACTCTTTTGTTGGGAATTAGCACCCAACATCTCAAATAAATCATGAGTCTCTTGGGGAGTTTTGGCTCCTAGTGTGCCCCCCGCCGCATTATCAACCATGGCTTGATTAACATGATTCAAGCCGTCATAAAAAGTTTGATTAAGCAAGGGCAAAGGAAAATGGTGATGGGGACATTGCACTAACATCATTTTAAATCGGTCCCAAGCCTCATGAAACGGCTCACCTACTTCTTGGGCAAATCCAATGATCTTTTGCCTCATATTAGCTAACGTGGGATGGGGATAATATTTTTGTAAAAACACATCATGCAATTGATCCCACGTGCTTATACTTCTAGGTGGTAACATCATAAACCAAGTCTTGGCCGCCCCTTTCAAAGTGTAGGGAAAGCACTTTAATCTAATTTGCTCATCGGTTACACCTATTTTGCCCGGAAAGTGAGATACTATCATCATATACTCACGCAAGAAAGTCAAAGGGTCTTCGGCCGGTAGGCCTTGATACATGGGCAACATGTTAAAATATTGACCCTTGACTTCAAAGTTCTTTGCCTCCTCCGATAACACAATACAAGATATGGAGGCATCGACTCTAGGACGACAAAAGTCTTGCATGGTTTGAGCCGGTGGTAGAAGGATTTAGGTCAATTTCGAGGGGATTGCCCTCTTTTAATTCAATTTCTTTCAAATGCCGACCTAACCTATCAATGTCGTCGTTCAATGGCTCCAATGTAAGATTAAAAGAACGCCGACCAAGCATACACCGATTAAACAAACTTGTTCAAATCACAACAAATTCCCGGCAACGGCGCCAAAAACTTGATGGACAAAAATCCTCTTGTAATAAAATACCTAACAAGTGTACTAACTACCGTTTTAGTAGTATGCACAAGCAAGGGTCGAATCCACAGAGATTTGAGTGTTGAACAAATTGGTTTAATTAGTGTGACAAGAAACAAAAGGGGGTTTTTGGTTTTGATTTTATTATTAAAACTAATTAACAAAAACTAATTAAAATAAAATAACAAAACAAGGAAATAATTCAAGGATTACGAAATAGTCCACGGATTGGATTCACAACATATTATCACTTTATGCTATTTAAATCATGTAAATAAATAACTCAATCTCATTCTTGGGTTCGTTCACAAAATTATAGGATTAAGATGTTCATATATTCCGCTAGGTCAATAAGAACATTAAAACCCTCCTAATTCTATCTTGTTTATATATTCCGCTAGGTCAATATAAACATTCAAGAATTCAATTAAAAGCTTAAGAACAATGGAACCTAGATTCGTTTGATTTCCGCTAGGTCCTCAATTGAATCTATTCTTCTCAACAATTGTCAAATTACAAATCATCCACGCTAGTGCAATAATTCATATCCAAATAAATTCAAGAGGTCAAAGGTATTCCGCTAGGTCAACACAATTGATCTCAAGAACAATGATTAAGAATGTTGGGAAGAACAAGAACGAAAAAGAGATGAGAAGAATTAAAACCTTAGCATAAAAATCTAATATGTGTTACTACCAATCCGCAAACTAAAGAATTTAGCCTCGAAGGGCCATTAAAATAAATACCTCAAACCTTGAATTAAAACCTTCAATCTTATACAAAGGAATTGTAATATGTTTAGGAGAAAGAATAAGAAAAATCAAAAGATCAAAAGATTCAAAAGATAATCAAAAACTAGCCTAGGGTTGCTTTTATAGGAGGAGGGAGGTGGAAATCCTTTTTGGAAATAAATTCTTGGTCAAAATCCTTGTCCAAGTAGGAAATCCTCCCTCTAAAGTGTTTCTCTATTCATATTAGGAGATTAGGGAGAAAAATCTGGTGAAAATCTTTAGAATCCGTCCAAAATAAGGAAACTAGCCTAATCTGTCCACACATACCGGGCGCGCACCTACTTTGACTGGGTGTACGCCTACTTCCTCTCTGAATGCTTCCGGGCGTGCGCCCAACACCACTGGGTGCGCACCCGCCTTGCTCAAGCCCATTTTCCTTCCTTGGCCCATTTCTGCCCAACCTTGGCCCCAACAAATCCTAGGCCACTTCCAGCCTTGGCCATGCTTGGCCCTATTCTCTTGCATTTGGCCGGCCACCCTTGCCCAGCCACAATTGCCTTGTTTTGTAACAATTGATATTCGGTTCGTCTCGCAATTTTGCAGTCGCACTTTAGCCACTATAAAAAAATCCTTTTGCACTTCGCTCTTTGAGATTTTATTTTTCATTTTAACCCATGAATTTTTATAAATCAAATTCTTTCAAAAATTCCATATTTCCAATTTAGTCCCTGAATTTTCCAATATTTCCACTTTGGCCCTTGAACTTCCAAATGTCAGTTTTGTCCCATATTTTCCAAAATTGCAATTTGATCCAAAAGCTTCCAAAGTACGCTCAAATCCTCCATTTTCAGCATTGTTGCACTTCAACCCCTGTACTTTCAAAATACTACAAAATACATTAAATTCTCAAGGTTTCGAGCATCAAATAAGCTAGGAAATATATCTTTTGGATGGGTAAAACCACATCCATCAACTTGGGCGTGCAAGATTGTATGAGGCAAATGGTACATGAAAGGATGGGTATGCCGGATAGTAACCAGCCAGGAATTGAAGAAATCGTACAATCAGATGCAGCCACCGCAAAGTTTCTTTGAATTTTGAGAGATGCTGATCAAGTCTTGTGGAAAGAGTGTGATAAGTTTACAGTACTCTCATTTATTGTAGAACTTATGCATTGGAAGGCTAATTATCGAGTGGCCGATAAGGGATTTACTTCTTTATTAAAGATTTTCATTAGGGAATTGCCTCAGTCAGCAAAAGTGCCAAATTCCTATCGTGAGGTGTACAAGATGACTGCAGATTTGGGTTTCAGTTATAAAACATGGGACGCATGCATTAATCATTGTATGTTGTTTCGAAATGAAACTGAAAAACTTACTAAATGTAAAATTTGTGGAGCCTCAAGATATAAGCAACAAGAAGAAGGGGGTAGCGGTGAAGGTACAAAAACAAGTGGCAAGAATAAACTTCCTAAGTAGGTAGCTATGAAGAAAGTATGGTATTTTCCCTTAAAGCCAAGATTGCAAAGGTTGTATTGGTCATATAAGACCGCGACACTCATGAGATGGCATGCCGAGAAAAGAATAGAAGATGGTGTGCTAGACATCCTACAGACTCTCGTGTGTGGAAGGGATTTGATGAATGTTATCCATTATTTTCAAGTGAAATTCGGAATGTTAGATTGGGATTAGCATCTGACGGATTTAATCCTTTCAGAACAATGACTATATCTCATAGTACTTGGCCGATTGTGCTTATGCCATACAATCTTCCACCTTGGTTATGCATGAAACAAACATATTTCTTCTTGTCGGTGCTTACTCAAGGCCCAAAAGGGCCGGGCAACAAGATAGATGTGTATCTCCAACCGTTAATTGATGAGTTGAAGGAATTGTGGGAAGATGGTATATCAACTTATGATGCATCAAGGAACAAGTTGTTCGCTTTACGAGCTTCACTATTATGGACAATAAATGACTTTCCTGCATATGCAATGTTGTCTGGATGGAGCACTAAAGGTGAATATGCTTGCCCTTGTTGCATGTGAGACCTCAAGCACGATGATTGGAACATGGTGACAAGTATTGTTATATTGGTCATCGATGCTTCTTACTTAGGAGTCATGATTTTCGTAAGGATAAAAGATCTTTTGATGGTACTCATGAAGTGAGAGATAAGCCCAAGTTATTGTTTGGAACAAAATTGCTTAAACAAGTTGAAAATATGGAAACAGATTATAAAATAGAAGATGTTTTTAAAAAGAGGAAAAGAGAAGAGGGTGTGAAGCAACAAGCCATGTTGGAGAAGAGAAAGGTTTCTAAGTTGTGTCACAATTGGAAAAAGAGGAGTATCTTCTTTGAGTTGCCATATTTGGCAAATAATCATGTTCGACATAATTTTGATGTTATGCACATTGAAAAAAATGTGTGTGATAATGTGCTACATACTCTGTTAGGTACTGCAGGGAAATCAAAAGATAATGAGAAATCAAGAAGAGACCTAAAAGAGATGAACATTCAGAAACCATTGCATCTACAAATGCTTCCATCTCGTAAAGAAATTATGCCCCCGGCTCAGTTCACAATGAGTAAGAAGCATAAAGACACATTCTTGAAAGTTCTAAAGAGATTCAAAGTCCCTGATGGCTACTCGTCAAACATATCTCGTTGTGTACATCTAGAGGAAAGAACTATTTGGGGTCTTAAGAGCCATGATAGTCATATTTTGCTCCAACAACTACTCCCTTTAGCTGTTCGAAAAAAGCATTGCCTACTTCTGTTGTAAAATCCATCATTGACTTGGGAAATTTCTTTAGGCTATTATCCTCAAAGGTGAATACACTTGCTTATCTCGAAAAGATACAAGATCGGATGGCTGTCACACTATTCGCTCTCGAGAAAATATTCCCACCATCTTTCTTTGATGTTATGGAGGATTGGCCAGTGCATTTAGCCGAGGAGGCCTTGCTAGCAGACCCAATACAATTTCGTTGGATGTATCAGGTAGAGAGGTACATCCATATTAAATTTATTTTGAAAAAAGTTAAATTCCTTTATACATCTGGTTTAGCATAAGTTAATGTTTTTTTGTAGGTTTCTACGTACATTAAAATTATATGTTTGAAATCGAGCCCACCCCAAGGCCTTCATAGCTAAGGCAATTGTGGCTGAAGAATGCATGACTTTTTGTACACAATATTTGGATGACATTGAGACAAAGTCCAATCATCCTAGAAGAAATGATGATGAAGGTGATGAGTTAGGCCACTTTATAGGAAAAGAAGAGGAAATTACCCTTGATTACATCACACGAGTACGAGCGCATAGATATGTGCTCTTCAATACTGAAGATGTCGAACAATACCTAGAGTAAGCGATTCCTTACTTGAGGCTTACATTTCTTATATCTTTTATATTTTAAATCAATACTTCTTAATTCATATTTCCAATATGCTCAGAATGCATCGTGCACATTTGAGGGAGACACTACCTCGCAATCAATGACATCTTATAGAGAAAGAACATAATGATAAGTTTGTTAGTTGATTTAAAGATTATGTAAGTATGAAACCACTTTCATATGATACTTTCTTTATTGTTATAAATATTTTCTTATTAAATTTTGTTTTTTATAAAAGGTATGCATGACGAAAGAGCAGTGCTCGAAAGAATTAAAAGTCTTGCATTGGGTCCTCATATGGATGCGAGGCGGTTTAAGTCTTACATATTAAATGGTTTTCGATTTCGAGTGAAGGATGTCGATAGACGGAGGAAAACCCAAAATAGTGGAGTCATGCTAAATACAAGTGTGACAAATTTTGCAAGCCGAAATGATAATAATCCCATTGTAGGGGATGTTAACTTCTATGGGAAGTTGATTGAGATTCTTGAAATTCGTTATAGCAACTCAATAATATTTGTATTGTTTAAATGTGAGTGGATTGATAACTGGACAGACAAGGTGGAAGATGAGCAAAAATTTACTCTTGTAAACTTCAATCACAAGTTGTATAAGGATAATTGAGTTGGTGATGAACCATTCATATTAGCATCTCAAGCTGAGCAAGTTTGGTATGTTAAAGATCCTATAGAAAGTGATTGGAAAGTTGTGATGAGGATTACACCAAGAGATAGTTTCGACATATATTCAAATGATGATAAACACGTTTCAGATTCGATTCCACAACTGATACCATTTTGCTCACAAGATCTGGATGAAAATGTTACTAACAAAGAAGCATCGTGGGTGCGAGAGGGAGTTGATGGGGTCGAGATTGAAACTACTAATATCGATGATGATGATATTGATATGGCCAATAATGATGAAGATTAGTTTGAGTATTATTTGTTTAGATCTCATTTCCTTACTATTACTAAGACAATGTTATGATTTATGTTTCATGTTTCAATCAAACTTGTTATTTTGTATGATTGAATATTAATATTGTTACTTGTAATATGTATTTGTTTAGATCCCATTTGCTTACTATTACTAAGACAATGTTATGACTTATGTTTCATGTTTCAATCAAACTTGTTATTTTGTATGGTTGAATATTAATATTGTTACTTGTAATATGTATTTGTTTAGATCTTATTTGCTTACTATTACTAAGACAATGTTATGACTTATGTTTTATGTTTCGATCAAACTTGTTATTTTGTATAGTTGAATATTAATATTGTTACTTGTAATATGTATTTGTTTAGATCTCATTTGCTTACTATGCAATTTTACTCACATTTATGATTATGACTTTGTAATATGTATTTTTATGTTTCTTATATTTTTTTAGCCAGTTATGCTGCCAAGGAGGATGCAAATAGGTGAGGGCTCAAGGAAAGGAGGAGGGTTGGCAAAAAAAAAAAAAAAAAAAACAAAGAAATGGGGCAAAGAAAAGCTTAATGTTATATTTAATGAATTTGAACAACCCTGTGGTGGCAAAAAGGCTCAACTAGCTACTCAGCTCAGGTATTTTGTGAGAAATGGGGATAATTTCCCATTAACTAAAGATTGGTATGAGATGGAACAAACAGTTCTAGAGAACATATGGAAAGATGTTCAAGTAAGTTGTAATCCATATTCCTTACATAAATCTCATGTTTACTTGATTATTTTTTCTTGGTTTTAGTTTTGTATTCTAGTAAGTAGTCAAAAGTCTTATGATTCTCTAACAATTGTTCTTTTTCTTTGTTTAATTGTATATAGGATAATACCAATGCACCTCCCGAGAATGAGCAAATATGCTATGCAACTCTTAATAAACAATGGAGAGATTGGAAATATTCGGTGAGACAAGAATATAATAAGTATGAAACAGACGAGGAGCGATTGGCTAACAAACCTAATGCGTGTGTTGATTCGGATCAATGGGTTGAACTTGTTCATACGTGGAGTTCAGAAAAGGCTAAGGTATATTTCAAATTAATCTCAATCTATTATCGTGAATGTCTTATATGTTTCAAATTAATACTAATACTATCTTTTTTTCCAGGAAGTATCTCAAATAAACCAATTGAATCTATCAAAGCAATCGTGTCTTAATAGGACTGGAAAAAAGTCGTATAGTCAAATCAGAAAAGAGGTTTATCATCGTTCAATTTAGTTATCAGTTGTCAATTAATGCTTCTTTTTGTATCGTATATAAATATAGTTTTTTTTTGTCAAATGATTCTATTATAAATGATAGAGAGAAGATGAGGGATTACCCACTGATCGAGTAAGCATATTTATAGCTACGCGCATCGACAAAGATGGTCAGGCTGCAGACCAAACCACATCTCATATGATCTTAAGTTAAAGTTTCAACCTTTTCTGTTTTAGTTTTATTTTTACCTAGTATTGTTCTTGTATAGAATACTTTTTCCATTTCTAACATCATTTTCATAATATTAATTAAAGTTAAAACAATTATATTGAACATGTTGTTTTTTGTTACAGTTAACGCTCAATGATGCAATTGAAGAACTACCAGAGGAGGATCAAAACTCTCCAAGAAAGCGAGAACAAATATTCACAGATATTATAGGAAACGATGGCCATGGGAGAGTGCGTTGTATGGGACAAGATCTTACCAAGTCTAGGGTGTTTGGTAAAGCCTCAACATCTTAAAGTGTTTCTGCAGTCCGTGCTGAATTTGAGGAGGAGATGTCATCCATGGAAGCTGATTTTTCAAAGCGTCAAGAGGCCCAACAAGCTGAATTTTCAAGGTCAAGAGGCCCAAGAAGCTGGATTTTTAAAGCAAATTGAGGCTCAACAAAAACTGAATGAAGCTTTGCAATGTAATTATATGCAACTACAAGGAAATGGCAGTAATGGGCAGTGATATGTTTTCTCAACGTAATATTTGGCAAGTAGTTTATGATACTTCTGTGTGGAATTACTAAATAATGGTCTATACTCCTTTCTCATTTGAATTGAAGTTGTGGTTGGGTGTTTTGCAGAGCATGGCATTTGAGAGCTTCAATGTTCAGTTAGGGATGGATGTGTAATAACCCAAAAAAATTTCGAGGATTATTTGGTAAATTGTTAAATTTTCAATTAGGCTTTTAGAGGGACTAATAATTATATTGAAGTCCTAGAAATTATATTATGTGGGTTTAAATTATTTAGATGAGTTGGACTTTGGTATTGGGCTTAAGTTTAGTAAAACCCTTTTATAAATACTCATTTTAATAATTGTTTTAGTAATTAAATTGTTTCTTTAAATTAAATTATTTGAATTACCTTTTAAATAAAATGATTGGAAGTAATGGGCTTGAGTTATTATTGGACTAAGATTTTTGTGGGCTTATTTTATTGGACTTGGACTACCTAATTAGCTTAGGATTTGGAAACCTATTAATATAAATACATTAATAGGGTTACAATATTTTTATTAAACAAGGAATTAGAAAGGAATTAGAGAGGAGGGAGGCGGCACTGTAAGTTCTGCCGTGTGTGAGTATTGAAGGAGAAGAAATAGGTGGCAGCCAACTTGGAATGGAAGGAAGGAGAAAATACAAAACCAAGGTAAGGATTCTTTCGTCCCATAATTATTGTTCTTAAATTTAAAGCCTAGAAAACCCTAGAAACTCTTGAGATTAGATTGGGATTTTTATTATGAATATATTATGTGATGGAAAATAGAAATCCTATAAAAAATTATTAAAATAGGATTGTGTATGAATTAATAGAGGTTAATTTAGGGTTGTTCATACTAAGGAAGATTTAAAGCAAAATAAATATTTTTGTGTGTTTTGTATGTGTGTGCCGTGTGTGTGTGTGTGTTTTGTGTAAATAATTTTTGGTGTAAAATTGTTTTACAAATTGGTGTGGGTAAAATATTTGGTATCAAAGAGGTTTTGATTATGAATAAAAGTATTTTTGGTTAGAAATCTAACCAAGATTAAAAGCTGAAAATCTGTTTTCCAAACCCTAGTGACAAAATTGTAAATCTGGAAATTAGGGACTGTTCTGTAAATTTTGAAAGTCAAGGGACTGTTCAATAATTTTAGAAAAGTCAAGGGACTTTTCTATAATTTTTGAAAGTCAAGGGACTGTTCTGTGATTTTTGAAAGTCAAGGGGCTGTTTTGCAAAAATCTGAAAGTTGAGGGACTGTTTTGCAAAATTCTGAAAGTCAAAGGACTTCTTTGTAATTTTAGAAAGTTAAAGGACCTTGTTGAAATTATGAAAATTAAAGGGATTATTTTGAAAATAAGAAAACCTAAAGGGACCTTTTTTAGAGTAATGAAAATTTAAAAGACCTTTAGGAAATTATTTAAAAAGGGAATTGGTCCTAGAAACCCTAGGGATGCTTTGGTGACATTATTAGGATATTAGTTAACCATAAAAAAGGAGTTAAGTATAATAACTCATAGGTTAACCAAGTGGATTAAAAGGATTAAAGGTACTAAGTAGATAGAAGTTAATTGTACCTAAGGTTGAGATTTCGCTTTGCATGATTGTAGATTCGTGCGCGTGGAGCATTTTTGGAAGTACTAAGCAACGCTAAGGTAAGGGATTATACATCTTTAAGTTAATTGATTTCCGATCCGTTTCATTGTTTAGGCTTCCGCATATTTCTTGGCGATGTACGTTCCTTTGATACGTAAAAGCTGACCTCACGTCGCATTTGTTTTGACTCCCTCGTTTACCGTTATTTGCTAATCTTTTGTTATTCGTTTGCTATATCGTCCTTTTGTTTTCGTAAATACAGAATTTTGTTGTTATTGTGAAAGTTCGTATTCTGTATAAAAAAATGAGTTTTTATATGATGTGATTTTTGTTCCATTAATGATCACTAAGTTAGACAACCTGCTTCGGCGGGGTATATTTGATATTTGGCCTTCGTGCAAACTTAGTTCACCGCTTCAATGTAGGAGTGGTGGAGTGTTCCGGATACACTGTTTAGGACTCTGCGGAGTCAACCTTAGTGCTCCTTGTGGGCTTTTATTCCCTTTATGGGATTTTGGTTTGATAAGGTAAGTGGACCACTTATGTGATCATGATGTCTGTGAATGATTTGATTATCTACAGCTGGTATGGGACAGTTGTAGATGATTAGATCATTCGAGTCAACTTTGTTCAGCTTATCAGTCCTTTGAATTTCTTATAATCTGTGAGTGGTTTAGTTAGTTAAAGCTGGTATGGGACAGTTTTAATTAAGTAAATCATTCGAGTCAATTTGAATCGATTTCGTCATCATTTGGAACTCCAAAATATTTGTTAACTCAGTTTGTGAAACCATTGAGATTTTGAAAGACATGTGATTTGAGAATTTGTTAAATAATGATTTCGAATTTGTACTTCGTTATGTCTTCGATTGTTATTTGAAAATTGTATCGTTTGATATTCCTTCAGGTCAACTCCTCCTTAGTAACCGGAGGGGTTGTATATGAACTTACTGGGCATTGTTCGCTCACCCTTTCATTTTTTTCTTCTTCCAGATTTCATATAGGAAGAATGTGAAACGGTTCGGGAGCACTTCATAAAGAGTTCAAGGATCGTTTAGTTTATTTTATTTTAGTCTCTTTAGTTAGTTATTGCAGTTATTTGAGAGATTGTTAGACTTTAAAGATTTTGTTGAGCTAGTGGATTGTACTAGCCGTGGAAATTGTTACCGTTATCCGCATTTAAGTTATATTCAAATTGTGGTTAGTGTTTGAATTATGATTTTAGTAGCCGTTGGAAGTTATTTTATTATCAAATAAGTATTATTATTGTTGTCGAAATTTGGGGTCGTTACAGTTGGTATCAGAGCTTTGACTTTAGATCCTTAGGAGTTTAGGATGTATGAGGATAAGTTTGATTTGATCCTTTAGATATTTGGGAGTTTAGGATGTATGAGGATAAGTTTGATTTGATCCTTTAGATCCTTGAGAGTTTAGAATGTGTGAGGATAAGTTTGATTTGAGCCTTAGGTTTGACCTCAGTGTCATTATTGAAGTATTTAGTGTAGATTGATATGATAAGATTATTTGCTTCATCGAATTATGAAAGTTTAGAGGACTAAACTTCTTTTAAGGGGGTAAGAATGTAATAACCCAAAAAAATTTCGAGGATTATTTGGTAAATTGTTAAATTTTCAATTAGGCTTTTAGAGGGACTAATAATTATATTGAAGTCCTAGAAATTATATTATGTGGGTTTAAATTATTTAGATGAGTTGGACTTTGGTATTGGGCTTAAGTTTAGTAAAACCCTTTTATAAATACTCATTTTAATAATTGTTTTAGTAATTAAATTTTTTCTTTAAATTAAATTATTTGAATTACCTTTTAAATAAAATGATTGGAAGTAATGGGCTTGAGTTTTTATTGGACTAAGATTTTTGTGGGCTTATTTTATTGGACTTGGACTACCTAATTAGCTTAGGATTTGGAAACCTATTAATATAAATACATTAATAGGGTTACAATATTTTTATTAAACAAGGAATTAGAAAGGAATTAGAGAGGAGGAGGCGGCACTGTAAGTTCAGCCGTGTGTGAGTATTGAAGGAGAAGAAATAGGTGTCAGCCAACTTGGAATGGAAGGAAGGAGAAAATACAAAATCAAGGTAAGGATTCTTTCGTCCCATAATTATTGTTCTTAAATTTAAAGCCTAGAAAACCCTAGAAACTCTTGAGATTAGATTGGGATTTTTATTATGAATATATTATGTGATGGAAAATAGAAATCCTATAAAAAATTATTAAAATAGGATTGTGTATGAATTAATAGAGGTTAATTTAGGGTTGTTCATACTAAGGAAGATTTAAAGCAAAATAAATATTTTTGTGTGTTTTGTATGTGTGTGCCGTGTGTGTGTGTGTGTGTTTTGTGTAAATAATTTTTGGTGTAAAATTGTTTTACAAATTGGTGTGGGTAAAATATTTGGTATCAAAGAGGTTTTGATTATGAATAAAAGTGTTTTTGGTTAGAAATCTAACCAAGATTAAAAGCTGAAAATCAGTTTTCCAAACCCTAGTGACAAAATTGTAAATCTGGAAATTAGGGACTGTTCTGTAATTTTTGAAAGTCAAGGGACTGTTCTGTAATTTTTGAAAGTCAAGGGACTGTTCGATAATTTTTGAAAAGTCAAGGGACTTTTCTGTAATTTTTGAAAGTTAAGAGACTGTTCTATAATTTTTGAAAGTCAAGGGGCTGTTTTGCAAAAATCTGAAAGTTGAGGGACTGTTTTGCAAAATTCTGAAAGTCAAAGGACTTCTTTGTAATTTTAAAAAGTTAAAGGACCTTGTTGAAATTATGAAAATTAAAGGGATTATTTTGAAAATAAGAAAACCTAAAGGGACCTTTTTTAGAGTAATGAAAATTTAAAAGACCTTTAGGAAATTATTTAAAAAGGGAATTGGTCCTAGAAACCCTAGGGATGCTTTGGTGACATTATTAGGATATTAGTTAACCATAAAAAAGGAGTTAAGTATAATAACTCATAGGTTAATCAAGTGGATTAAAAGGATTAAAGGTACTAAGTAGATAGAAGTTAATTGTACCTAAGGTTGAGATTTCGCTTTGCATGATTGTAGATTCGTGCGCGTGGAGCATTTTTGGAAGTACTAAGCAACGCTAAGGTAAGGGATTATACATCTTTAAGTTAATTGATTTCCGATCCGTTTCATTGTTTAGGCTTCCGCATATTTCTTGGCGATGTACGTTCCTTTGATACGTAAAAGCTGACCTCACGTCAGTATTTGTTTTGACTCCCTCGTTTACCGTTATTTGCTAATCTTTTGTTATTCGTTTGCTATATCGTCCTTTTGTTTTCGTAAATACAGAATTTTGTTGTTATTGTGAAAGTTCGTATTCTGTATAAAAAAAATGAGTTTTTATATGATGTGATTTTAGTTCCATTAATGATCACTAAGTTAGACAACCTGCTTCGGCGGGGTATATTTGATATTTGGCCTTCGTGCAAACTTAGTTCACCGCTTCAATGTAGGAGTGGTGGAGTGTTCCGGATACACTGTTTAGGACTCTGCGGAGTCAACCTTAGTGCTCCTTGTGGGCTTTTATTCCCTTTATGGGATTTTGGTTTGATAAGGTAAGTGGACCACTTATGTGATCATGATGTCTGTGAATGATTTGATTATCTACAGCTGGTATGGGACAGTTGTAGATGATTAGATCATTCGAGTCAACTTTGTTCACTTATCACCCTTTGAATTTCTTATAATCTGTGAGTGGTTTAGTTAGTTAAAGCTGGTATGGGACAGTTTTAATTAAGTAAATCATTCGAGTCAATTTGAATCGATTTCGTCATCATTTGGAACTCCAAAATATTTGTTAACTCAGTTTGTGAAACCATTGAGATTTTGAAAGACATGTGATTTGAGAATTTGTTAAATAATGATTTCGAATTTGTACTTCGTTATGTCTTCGATTGTTATTTGAAAATTGTATCGTTTGATATTCCTTCAGGTCAACTCCTCCTTAGTAACCGGAGGGGTTGTATATGAACTTACTGGGCATTGTTCGCTCACCCTTTCATTTTTTTCTTCTTCCAGATTTCATATAGGAAGAATGTGAAACGGTTCGGGAGCACTTCATAAAGAGTTCAAGGATCGTTTAGTTTATTTTATTTTAGTCTCTTTAGTTAGTTATTGCAGTTATTTGAGAGATTGTTAGACTTTAAAGATTTTGTTGAGCTAGTGGATTGTACTAGCCGTGGAAATTGTTACCGTTATCCGCATTTAAGTTATATTCAAATTGTGGTTAGTGTTTGAATTATGATTTTAGTAGCCGTTGGAAGTTATTTTATTATCAAGTAAGTATATTATTGTTGTCGAAATTTGGGGTCGTTACAGGATGCCACTGGAAAGAAGAAAGAGTTGAAGGTCATTTGTAAAGAATGACATGTCTAAGATACTGCCGAAACCAGTAATTTCTTAAAAGTTAATAGTCGGAGTTATAATGCACCAAACAACTATATTAATTTGTGACTTATGCTTCACGTTGATGTTACTTGGTATATGTATAGCTTCTCATGTTTTTTATTGATAGTTTACATTTAGAACTTGGTATTACTTGTTTTTTTGGAGATGCATGCACGACCTATTAACTAACCCCTTTTTAACTCCGCCAATGCAATTGTTGTATATTGCATCGCATTGCCGGTCCCAAGCCCGGATAAAGGAGGAGGGAAAGGTGGGAAATTTGCATATTGAAGGGATGGGGTACTTCGAGCTTGTGTTTCTAGTTTAAAAGATTGAGCCAAAAACTGAGCACTGTGGTTGTATGGTTGATCTTCTCACATAGGTCGATCTGGTGAAAGACTCTCGGGAGATGATGAAAAACACAACCTTGGAAGAGGCAGCAGTTGCTTTATGGCGATCGGCATGCAGGCCCAGTCAAATCTTTCAGAGGTACTTGCTCCCACTCTTTATGTGCATTTTATCTGACTTTGTTTGAAGCTTGTCACTTTTTATTGCTCTAGTATTTGAGATGCTTCTACATATTACTTAAGCCAAAACAAGGCATCTCTATCTGAAGATTATAAATGACTGATCAGCAATTTACACTTTTGTTGACTTAGTGATGGTTTTTTTTCGCGACTGACTTTTGTCATGTTAGATTTTCTGGTTATCTTGGTTCAAGAAACTCTTTAAAACCTTTGAAAATGTTTAAGTCTCAATTTGCACTGACTAACTGAAGAAAAGGATTGCACAGCGAAAATTATGTCGGTTAGGAAACTCACTCCAATCAGTTAGACAAATCGGTTGGAGAAGTGATTTTCAAGGAGTAAGTGAGAATCTCATGCCATGGTTTATTTTTCCAATAAAGACAAACAAGTATGCAGTAACCAGAATCAACAGGTTGTGACCAGTTGAGAGATTGTCAACCGGTTACAACAACATAAATAATAAACAAACACAACAAGAAATGACACGTTGTTTGAACTTCAAAAAATCTTTTGAGTACCAAAACTCAACCCAATAAATCTTTTGAGTACCAGAATCAACAGGTTGTGACCAGTTGTGACCATTGCCTTTTTCATTCTGGCAGAAATGTTTTTCAACTTCAAAAAATCTTTTGAGTACCAAAACTCAACCCAAAAATCATACCAAAAATCATGGGATTTGTTCAAAGTCTAATAAAGAGTTCCCAATTTTTACTTTTCAGATTCAACTTATTTTGGCCAAAACACACTGTGTGATGATGTGCCACCAAAATTTCGCGGGAGAATTCGATTTTGCGTTTCTTTGAAAATCAAATAAAATCGGAAAAAAGACGGAGTCGCCACGCCATTTTTGTTTTAAGGGCCAAAACTTTGAAAAATGCCCGAGATTAGAGATTTGGGTTCGGAGGTCATGTTACACGCCGGGAAGGACGTTAGTGTGCACCCGGAATGCCTCGTAAAACGAGTCTTCCAAGCTAAAAATCATTTGTGTGTGTGTGTGTGTGTATGTGTTTTGGTCAAAATAAGTTGAAAATCAGAAAAAGAAAAATTGGGAATTCTTTATTAGACTTTGGACATATCCCATGATTTTTGGTGTGATTTTTGGGTTGAATTTTGGTACTCAAAAGATTTTTGGAAGTTGGAAACCATTTCTACCAGAATGAAAAAGGCAGTGGACACTTAATTTTGAAATGGACTTTAGGGCTTGAAAACTTCAGAATCTGGGAAAAGTCTGAGAATGAAAAATGTTAAAAACACTTTAAATAAGGTTTCTTTAAAAGAACTTCCCATTTTGGAGATGATTTGGGGGACCAAAACCTTCTGGAAATCTCAGATGTGGATTTCCAGAGACTGATGAACTGACCTTTAAAGGAAAATTTGAAAAATGGAGTTTTACTCACGCCAAAAATAAAGTAAAAATATTTCTGGAAATCTCTGGATGTTGGCTACAAAAAGTGTTTTGTAGTCAACACCAAATTCCAAGTTTATCTGTGTCCAAAAAATTAGACCATGGACTGGGGTCTTAGAAAATTGCTACTGGACAGCAACTTCTCAAGAAGGAAAACATGATTTTAAAGGGGGTTTGGCATCCATGCTTGTCCCCATTTCCCTAGGTTTTGATTAGTGATCACTTGACATTTTAGTGGTGAATCAACTATATCAAATCATCCTTGGGGTACATTAGGACTAAGCACTTCATTTGCTTGGGAAGGGGAATTTTATCCTTTGAAAATGAGATTTGATGTATGAAAATGATTTTTAGGGTTTTGAAAATGTGTTTTCTTTGCAAGAAAGTAAGAACACTTTGAAAATAATGTAGATCCTTGTAGAAGATCATCCATGGAGATGAACTTCCATGGTGATCTTCTTGGATCTAAGACAAGAAGATGAATGAACTACATTTTGTAGCTTGAAAATGCATGCATGGATGAGAGAATTTTAGGGTAAGGAGAGGGGGGTTATACCTATCTTCCTTGTGTTTTGTGTATGAATGGATTCAAGGATTGAATGTGTTTAGGGCTTGAAAGTGTTTAGGGTTGATGATTTGAGTTGGTTAAAGAGAAAACAAGTAGATAACAATGAAGTCCTCTATATTTTCTCTCTAATCCTCCTCCTAAAGGGTGATTTGAGCTTGAGTTAGTATATGTATGAGAGTATGTATGAGAGTGATTTGAAGTGTTTGTGAGTGAGTGAGATTTGGGAAAGATTGGAGAGAAAATGGTGGCAATTCAAGTGAATTCCCACTGTTTTCTCTCTATTTTTCGCCAGTGTGCTGTTGCTGTGAGTGATTTGTGTTGTGTAGACTGAGAGAGGAGGGTTCAATTTATAGCCCTCTGTGAGAAGCAAACTCATCCGCGCGGATCTGTGTGCAGGCGTGCACTGTTCATCTGCTACAGTGTAGGCTGTTGGACAGGAGGAATATTTTCAGAAAATTCAAACTGATTGCTGTTTTTCAACTTGCTTAATTCGGATTTTTCCAATTTCTTTTGCTTTTTGAGATTCTTTTCTTGGTTTAACTTTAAATGGCAATGCCCATTTTACCCTTACTTTGTTAGAAAAGTTAGGAATGTTAGGAATGTTAGTAATGTTATAACTTTAGTTAATTTTCTAACGAAAATGCTAACAAGCTCAAATTGGAGCACTTACAGTAGCCCCTCGGCGACGGCGCTTTCGAAGGAAGCGGGGTCGTCGACTAGAGTAAGGCTCCATATTTGGCAGGATGATCAAGTGATCAAGTGGCTGAACCTATTTAATAGGCTACCTACGTATCCTTGAGAGGAATCAAGCAAGCCGTAGTTTGGGTCTTTGACCCTGGAGATGATGGCGTTTTAGGTGCCTCGAACCTGGTGAGCGAGCTCTGCAGTCGATTGCTTGGAAGAAAACTCTGCTGGGGATAGGAGACGACCATTTTTGGTCAGGTGGCTAGAGTCGTATATTGGCTCTGCTGGGGATAGGAATGACCATTTTCGGTCTGGTGGCTAGAGTCGTACATTGGCTCTGCTGGGGATAGGAATGACCATTTTCGGTCTGGTGGCTAGAGTCGTACATTGGCTCTGCTGGGGATTGGAATGACCATTTTCGGTCTGGTGGCTAGAGTCGTACATTGGCTCATGCTGGGGATAGGAATGACCATTTTCGGTCAGGTGGCTAGAGTCGTACATTGGCTCTGCTGGGGATAGGAATGACCACTTTTGGTCTGATGGCTGAACCTAATGATAGGCTACCTACGTATCCCGAGTGGGAATCAAGCCGGTCGTAGTTCGGGTTTTTCGACCATCTTCAGTCGTCGACCCTAAGATTTGACTATTTTTGGGAAGTCGCCCTATGGTTTGACTATTTTTGGGAAGTCGCCCTATGGTTTGACTATTTTTTGGGAAGTCGCCCTATGATCTGACTATTTTTGGGATGTCGTCCTAAGGTTTGACTATTTTTGGGAAGTCACCCTAAGATCTGACTATTTTTGGGAAGTCACCCTATGGTTTGACTATTTTTGGGAAGTCACCCTATGATTTGACTATTTTTGGGAAGTCTCCCTAAGATTTGACTATTTTTGGGAAGTCACCCTACGATTTGACTATTTTTGGGAAGTCGCCCTATGATCTGACTATTTTTGGGAAGTCGCCCTATGGTTTGACTATTTTGGGGAAGTCACCCTATGGTTTGACTATTTTGGGGAAGTCGCCCTCTGGTTTGACTATTTTTGGGAAGTCACCCTATGATTTGACTATTTTGGGGAAGTCGCCCTGGTAATGGTTTCGGTTTTTAGGGGATGGTTGCTTTCCTCGTGTTGTGTGTGATAGCGTTTTAGGTGCCTCAAACCTTAATGATGGCATCTTAGGTGCCTTGAACCTTGACGATGGCGTCTTAGGTGCCTCAAACCTTGATGATGGCGTCTTAGGTGCCTCGAACCTTGATGATGATGGCGTCTTAGGTGCCTCGAACCTTAATGATGATGGCGTCTTAGGTGCCTCGAACCTTGATGATGGCGTCTTAGGTGCCTCGAACCTTGGTGATGGCGTCTTAGGTGCCTCAAACCTTGATGATGATGGCGTCTTAGGTGCCTCGAACCTTAATGATGATGGCGTCTTAGGTGCCTCGAACCTTGATGATGGCGTCTTAGGTGCCTCGAACCTTGGTGATGGCGTCTCAGGTGCCTCAAACCTTGATGATGGCGTCTTAGGTGCCTTGAACCTTGATGATGGCGTTTTAGGTGCCTTGGACCTTGATGATGGGTGATCTGGAGGTGACAACTTGTTTTGAAATGATTTCCTTCGACGTTCATATCCTTTCGTTGGGGACAGACTTCGAGGGGGATAGACAGTCTTTTGGTGGATTTCATTTGAAGGGATCGGTCTTACGTTCGCTACCGGAGGCGAAAGAGACGGAATTCCGTTGGCTTTTGTCAGGGATGAACCTAAGTTGAGGTTTAGTTCTATTGTATGAACCTAAATGAGGGCTCATTTCAGGAGTATAAACCTAGATCGAGGTTGAGGGAGACTATTTGAGGGCATTCTCGCAGGGGAAGATTAGAGCTTACGATGATTACCGGGGAAAAGGGTGACCGTGTCGGTCAAGCGGCTGGACCTATGGTAGGCTACCTACGTATCTCGAGTGGGAATCAAGCCAATCGTAGTTCGAAATCGACTGGATAGTTAGGAACATGTTCAGGATCTTGGGTTTTTGATAATTCGGAGGCTGTCACCTTAAGGAATTAAAGCTTACGTCGCTATTTGCGGAGATAGAGATAGCTAAAGCTATGGGTAATCATGCAACATTTGTGGATGTATGCATATTTTTGAGATATGTTGAGGGACTAACGTACCTTTGCTGTGCTTACCTGCAGGAGAGCAAGTTGCGGGGGCTATGTGGTAGCTGATAGTGTTGAGAGTCTTGATGTATCTGATCGGGATGTTGAGACATTTAGGGGCGTGAGGTACCTCTGACCGATTGGCATTTGAGAACTTGGCGTCCCTGACCTACTTGCCTTTGATGTCTCTGATCGATTTGCATTTGAGGACTTGGTATCCCTGACCCATTTGCATTTGAGAACTTGGCGTCTCTGACCGAATTGTATTTGAGAACTTGGCGTCCCTGACCTACTTGCCTTTGAGAACTTGGTGTCTCTGATCGAATTGCATTTGAGAACTTGGCGTCCCTGACCCATTTGCATTTGAGAACTTGGCGTCCCTGACCAATTTGCATTTGAGAACTTGGCGTCCCTGACCAAATTGTATTTGAGAACTTGGCGTCCCTGACCGATTTGCGTTTGAGAACTTGGCATCTCGGACCGAATTGTATCTTGAGAACTTGGCATCCCTGACCGAATTGTATTTGAGAACTTGGCGTCTCTGACCCATTTGCATTTGAGAACTTGGCGTCCCTGACCAATTTGTAGACACTGGAGGCGGTCTTCATATGTTTGTGAATGTTGGGGGTTGTTTTCACCAAGTTACAGATGCCGGAGGTCGTCTTCATCCATTTGTGGACATTGGAGGTCGTCTTTGGTGGAGACCATTCTCGCTGTAGAGAGACTTCGGGTAGTGATGGAAAACTGGTCTTTCGTGCTTGAATTGCTACATTTGTTAGTAGAGGGACAAATGCACATACGACATTTATGATGATGGTTGCATGCATAGAATCGAGATGATGCATTTACTTGCTTTTGGAGATGCACTTAGCCTAAGCTTTTGGCGGGAAAATTATGACTTAGGATTGTTCCTGTCGCTTCAAGTTTTGTGCATGCTACATGAGCCCTGGGGAGATTTTTGTGGGAATGCATGTGGTGAGAGGGTTTGTATTGGGATGTATGTGTCTGAAAACTGTTTGGAACAGATTTTGGGCAAGTGGGGGGTTAGAGTCCTCGATCGCGATTTAAACAGCGGTTGTTAATGAGGTTTTGTTAACAGTATCGCATGGACCTCAATTTTGATGAGATTGGATTCGGATCCCGGGTCTTGGTTGAAGTTTTCCCTCTCAATCTTGGTCATTCGAAGTTGATGCCGACGTCGATATGAAACTTCTTTCATTTGGGTGAGCCGTGACTTGGCCGAAACCTTGTTCGGAGAATGATTTGATGAAATTGCCAATGCCGGGTGAAACCCAGATCTTAGACTCCGACGCTACAGGAAGCTGCTATGTACCAAGTTCTGAAGCTGAAAATCTAGCTGTTGATGTGACTAGACCTTTCTTGTGACTTGATAAAATTCAGGTCCAGAGGACCAGCTTGGCAAAGTCCAGATTTCGAAGAAGTGACTTGGCGAAGCCCCAATCTTATAACCTCGTTGTGATTTCGACACAATTAGCAGAGCCCCAATCTGATTGGTAATGCAAAGCAATCCTGAAAATAATCTGATGAAGATCGAATCTATCTTGTAGTGAAGAACCCAATGTGGACCCAAAGACGACTATATAAGCCCCAGCTTGAAGAGCTGATACAGGAGAACCTGGGAGAACCGCTTGGCAAAGCCCCAACGTGAAGAAATTCAGAGTAGTCTAACAGAGGAGGCACCCATCTTTTCAGACCTTAGTCAACCAGTTACTGGACAAGACTCAGAAATGTTTACGTGAAAGGGCATATCTTTTGAAAGGTGGGAATTTCTCCCGAATTTGTGTATGACACTCTCGCTTTTGGTTTGACTCTTTTGAGAGAGTATAAGCATCACAAGGTGTGGAAAAGTGTATGGAAGCCCCTGCTGACAGAAAGACAGTGTTTGGCTCTATTTCCCTATGATGGAGAGAGAGAAGACTTGTCGAGACACTTGAAAACTTGTTTTATTCGTGATGATCACAAGGCTACTTAAAACCCTTTGTTAATGTTCGGTTTATTCAACTCCTAAATCTGATATGAACAAATATTTTGATTAATCACGAGGAGAAAATCAACTGATATAGAGAATCAAGCTCGGAAGAACGGAAAGTGTATAGGGATGATCCTTGATGAGACCGGATTTTTTTTTTTTAGATTTGTTTGTGATTTCGACCGGACCATTTCTGGTTGCCTACGTTCCCTTCATTATGAAGAGCTCAGGTCGCCGTAGTTCGGGCTTATCCCGAATGAAAAGAGAATGAGTGTGAAAATTCAAGACTTAGAGGTCCTTTTGGGAATTTGAGGATTGGAGATTCGAATAACATATCCCCTTAGAGTGTCCATGAAAGACACGGATGCGAAGCCCTAGTGGGACATCCACGGCAAGCGTTTGTGGAGGAGAAATGAAATATGCTCACATGAAATGTCGAATGAATCAGACTTGAATTTGCACAATCTTTGATCATTTGAGCCGAGATGGATTTGGCTCCAATTTAAGCAAGCAATGAAGCATTAATTTGATTTAGCTCCTGAAGATACTGGAATGAAATTACTATCCGTTAAGGAATGTAGCTGGGTTTCCGGGCTTCAATCGGCCATCGGGTGATTTGGAAAGTTGTGACCTCTTAAGATGAGAGGCCTGGGCCTTTTGTCGATCGAACCTCTAAAGATAAGAGGTTGGCTTTTAGGGATGTGTTTGGGAAATCTACGGCGGGGAAGATTGATTGCCTCTAAGAATGAGAGGTCAGATTTTGACTTTGGCCAAAGGCGAGGGTAATGGCAATGGGAATATCCTCTAAAAGCGAGAGAATGGCTTAGGGTTGATTTAAGGTAATGGTGAGAGGAAGTCCAAGCCGTCGAGAACTTTTGCGAACTTGCGAGGATTCGGGCTCCTTTTTGATCATTGGAGAGCTTCTTGAGAAGTCGGGGACTTTTGCTGAATTGTGAGGATCGACGGTCCCCTTTTTTTTTGGAGTTCTTGCTTGAGCTTTTCTATTTTCTTTTTTTTTTTTTTGAAGAGCCTCCCGAGACGTTGAGGATTTTTGCTGAATTGTGAGGATTTAAAATCCTTCTTTTGATAATTTGGAAGGCCTCTTTGAGGAATTGGGAATTATCTTTCCTTGCATCGTCGACTCGAAGCTAACTTCTTTGGCGTTGCTTGGACTTCTCTTGGCAAGGAGCAAAGGTGATGGCTGAATGGGGTTTCAAAACACGCCGATCTTGAAATGAAAGGGTATTGTTTAGCGGGGTGAGGTAATGTTTTTCCTATGGGTGAAAGACTTCAACCGCAATCCCTACCGGATGACCTAAACGAGATTAAGTCTTCATTGCTTGCTTAAGCTTTAAATGAGAAAAGATCCATGCAAATTCATTGAGCAACGAGATGATGATGATGAAAGGGATGTGAGCATATGAGATGCAAGATGAGGAGTTGGTAAGTCCCAATTTGAAAAGGATATCAATTGATTTTCTCACTTCGATTAATTTAAATATTAATCATTTCAAAGAATTAGTGGTTGAGCAGCACAAGTGATCATTTTGGATAAAACCATTTCAATTAAGTATAACATGGGTGCGCAAGTGGTGTCTCGAGTCTAGCAAGAAAAGAAAGAAGACATATATATAAAAGTTAGACATTTAACTATTATGTCCAAAATGGACTACAACGAGAAATGTCCAGGAAGGACTTAGGTGAAAGAGAGGTACTAGAACCTACGAAGGTTGACTAAAAGACTATTTTAGAGATAGGTAGCCCCTAGTCTAGCCGCTCTTTCTTTGTTGGACCATGCATTTACTCTTCGACGCTGGAGATGGGAACTATCGCAGATCTTTCCACCAGGATTTCTTTGGCAATCCCTTGCCCAATCCAGCCATTTTCATTGCCTGCGATGACTGGTCCATCGATCACAAAAGGGCGAGTCAAATTCCATTATGCCCACGAGTCTTGAATCACCAAACTCGACCATGTTGACGCTCATGTTGTTATTTCTAGGGAACGGGTTACCGACAAGATTGGGCCCTTCAGCACCTCTAACTTCCCTTGCTCAATCAAACCTTGGATTGCCTTTTTCAGGGGGCGTAATCGTCTGTCAAGTGCCCATGGTACTGATGAAAGGCACAATGCTTGGAGGTATCCAAAGGAGCATTGGGGTTTCTGGGCTGATAGTTTCTCATGGGTTCGAGGAGACCCTGCTTTAGCAAGCTATTGAAAACTTTGCTTAAGGGAACACCCAAATCCTTGGGATGTGATTTTTCCTTTGGGTGAGAATAAACTCTTAACGCTCTTTGATTCGAGAATTGGTCACCACTCTGAACAGGGTTGGCCGGTTTTGGTCCCTTGGGGCGCTCAAGCTTGCCCGCTTCGATTAACCCTTGAACCGCTCTCTTCAAGACTATGCAGTTGTCGGTCGTGTGGCCAAAATGATCATGGAAGGCACAGTGCTTACTCATGTCGAGGGGTGCATTTGAGCTCCTTGGATGGTAGTCCCTGAGGGGCTCCAAAAGGCCTTCCTTTACTAAACCCTTGAAAATTAAGCCCATGGACATCCCAAAATCATCAAAATGTTCTCGTTGCCTTAGAGGACCACCATTTCTTGGTTGCTTTTGGATGCCGTCATTTGTACACAATGCCTTCTTTCCTTTGATGGATGTTGCAGCCGTGTTGGAAGGGTAAGGTTTATAGTGGTGAGACATGTTCAGACTCGTAGTGTTTCCCCGTGCATGAACCCTTTTGATGTAATCATCGATGTGATCGTCGAGATTCGACCTTTTGTAAACCTCGTTCGTGTCAGATACACAAGATTGGTATGGTGAGATGGCCCGAGTCGAGCGATCGTCGATACTCTCGTTGCTAGGCTTTTCTTGTACCTCCTTAATCGTTCCACCAATAATCCATTGGACGAGTCAATAGGAACACTAGGACTGCACGACACCGCCACAAGATTGGCATCAGTAAATGAAACCACAGTAGGAAGTACTCTAGTGGGAGGGATGACAGTCTCAACATTAAAAGCGCGACCGTAACCCTCCTCATAAGGCCTGGCATTTGCCGAGGATGAGGATATATGACTCGTAATGGGTGGATACCAGGGAGCAGTGAGCGCGGATCCAAAAGGCTGCTGAAAACATGAGATTTGAGGCATCGTAACAAAGAGGACCGAACGTGTCTTGACCACACCGAGGAACGTGACTACAAGGGTAGTGTGCATACTGTACTTGATGAACAGGAGCAGCTTGCGTAATGTACCGGGTGGAGAATTTGATGAGGAGCATTTGACCTTGTCGGACTTTCCAACCGGGAGCGGCGAGGTAGAGCTTGGAGGATGTTGTGAATACGGTAATCCCGATGAAGTGGTGATAAGAGCCTCGGTGGCCCATGTGATCTTGCAAGATCATAGGGACAAGTGTGCCTCGAGAATTGGAGGAAGCAAGCCGGCCCTCTCTAAACCATGAAGCCCGAGAAGCGAACCGTCCCAAAATGGCTGCATGAGCCATGTCAAACCGCCGGGCTTGAGAAGTCGTGAACTCGACCCATTCCGAGATGATGACCCGAACCAGATCGATGTTGTGAAGTAGTAAACCGACCCTTCCAAGCCGCGGGCGAAAATCAACCGATTCAATCCTCGGTGGTGAGATCTCGAGAGGCACCGGGGCAAGTTGACCTAGATCGGACTGCTCAGAGTATCGAGCCGTAGGGCCGAGATGTACCGAATCGACCACCCTGCATCGATGGCCCGGCCGACCGAGGTTTTGGAGTGGCGAACCGATCCATTCCAAGCTGCGGCGTAAACAGATCGATTGAAACCCAAAGGTGAAAACCGAGAGGTGCCAGGGAAGTTGACCAAGATCGGACTGCTGAGGAGTATCGATACGATGAGGCCGAGAGGCAAAGCCGAGTGATAGGTCGGGGATGCTTGGCCCATTAGTAGTTCCACGAACAGGGCATTTGATGGTAGTTGGCATGCCCGGAGGGTAATTAGTTCCAATCTTCGCATCAACCGTAAAGGTTCCATTAGGGTTGCGAACAATTGTTAGCCCCCGGGTTATGATATTTTCCAATAACCGATCGATCCGAGCCTCTTGATGTTGTCTTACCTGTTCCAACATCTCGATTCCACCGCTCGGCATTTTGCGGATTTTCTGGGTGCGGAGCCGTACGTCCCTCACCGTTCTCCTCCGAGTTGGCCATTCTCAAACTTTGAGCCGAAGCGAGGAGAAAACCGATGAAGTATCTCGACTCCGAATGACCGAGCCGAACAAACGATGACCCTGGGGCTTGATCCAAACTTTGCTTACCGTGGAAGGCACGAAAGGGTGTGGTTCGCACTCGAAAGCGGAACAGGTTGGTGTTTGGGCTAGGGCTCATGCAACATGCGATTATTTGTTTAAATTTACTTAAAACATGTTTTATTAAACCTAATCGGTTGGAAAATATTGCTCTTCTTTTTCACAAACTACTCGGATCCCGGATCGGTGGGCCCCGTCACTACGTCTATAAGCCCCTCGTATTCCACCCGTATTTCGACCTCCCAGGGTGGACAGCCCCGGCGAGGGTCCTATAGGGCAAGCGGGTCCCACCGACCGAAAGAAAACGATCCTAAAAGTCTCAAGGCGGGTAATCGAGTCTTAACGAGCATTCAATGTAGATTACGGACAAAGCTGACGTCAAAGTCAAGATCATGTCCGAGGGCTCGACGAAAAGTCGGCATGATCTGGACTGATAAGCGTCCACAATTGATCTTGACTTGTCGTCAGTTAAGCCGTAATTAGGCATGGAATAATCATTAATCCTTGATGACTCAAAGTGTCATGCCGGGAGTCGGTATAATTTGTGCCGCCGTAGCCGAAGTCAAGGCGCCTGGCCAATATCTTGGTCAAAGTCTCGCGGCGGAAAACCTGCGTAACTTCGATCGATTAGGGTCCCCCGAAAGATATTGAGTCGGTATGCCGACAAATGCTTGAAAGGAAAGGTCTATACACGTACAGGGCATGACACGTACCGGACTAAAAACCAACCGGGTCTCGGACAAAGTGTGTCACGGACAAGTGCATGGTCGACACGAGGCTCCATGGGATGTTTGGGTAGTCATGTGCTTGCACCGAGAGGCGTAATAAGACCAAACGGGCCGCGACAAGGATTTCCCCGGGTTAGGAACGTAGTGTGCAGTGTAATGTCACGTGCGCGTAGTGTGCAAGCAGTCTATATTCTTTTTCTGAGTAAAATAGAAATTTTTCATGTGTCTTAAAAATATGATGCATGATTTTTTTTTTTTGAAAATTTTCTTTTTTTTTTTTTGAAAATCTTTTTTTTGTGAATTTTTTTTTTTGAAATTTAATAAACACATAAGCACATAAGCACAAGAATTCCGACAGTTAGGGACATGATTCCGACAGTCAAAATTTTGACTTTTTCCGAGGTGGCCGAAACAACACGAAAATGTGCAAAAATCAATACACACAACAAATGATTTTTAAAGCCGGGACGGAAGCTTGACCCTCAAAAGCTTTTCTTTTTTTTGAAAACAATGATACCGGTACGTGGGATTGTTAAATCACAATTTATCCCCGACTCGTGTTAGGAGGCGATAACGGGAAGTTTAATGGTTTCCACCAATATACCAAATATCATTTTTTTTTTAGAAAAAAGCTTATTTATCCCCAGCGGAGTCGCCACTGTGATGATGTGCCACCAAAATTTCGCGGGAGAATTCGATTTTGCGTTTCTTTGAAAATCAAATAAAATTGGAAAAAAGACGGAGTCAATACGCCATTTTTGTTTTAAGGGCCAAAACTTTGAAAAATGCCCGAGATTAGAGATTTGGGTTCGGAGGTCATGTTACACGCCGGGAAGGACGTTAGTGTGCACCCGGAATGCCTCGTAAAACGAGTCTTCCAAGCTAAAAATCATTTGTGTGTGTGTGTGTGAGTGTTTTGGTCAAAATAAGTTGAAACTAAGAAAAGTAAAAATTGGGAATTCTTTATTAGACTTTGGACAGATCCCATGATTTTTGGTGTGATTTTTGGGTTGAATTTTGGTACTCAAAAGATTTTTGGAAGTTGGAAACCATTTCTGCCAGAATGAAAAAGGCAGTGGACACTTAATTTTGAAATGGACTTTAGGGCTTGAAAACTCCAGAATCTAGGAAAAGTCCGAGAATTAAAAATGTTCAAAACACTTTAAATAAGGTTTCTGTAAAAGAACTTCCCATTTTGGAGATGATTTGGGGGACCAAAACCTTCTGGAAATCTCAGATGTGAAATCTGGATTTCCAGAGACTGATGAACTGACCTTTAAAGGAAAATTTGAAAAATGGAGTTTTACTCACGCCAAAAATAAAGTAAAAATATGTCTGGAAATCTCTGGATGTTGGCTACAAAAAGTGTTTTGTAGTCAACACCAAATTCCAAGTTTATCTGTGTCCAAAAAATTAGACCATGGACTGGGGTCTTAGAAAATTGCTACTGGACAGCAACTTCTCAAGAAGGAAAACATGATTTTAAAGGGGGTTTGGCATCCATGTTTGTCCCCATTTCCCTAGGTTTTGATTAGTGATCACTTGACATTTTAGTGGTGAATCAACTATATCAAACCATCCTTGGGGTACATTAGGACTAAGCACTTCATTTGCTTGGGAAGAGGAATTTTATCCTTTGAAAATGAGATTTGATGTATGAAATGATTTTTGTTGGATCTTATGTGTGGCTTCTTCAAACTTAACGGAAAACTTGACAGAAAAACTAACGGAAATTGGGAATAACAATTTAGGAAGTCGAGTCTTGTGTAGCACAATTTCCATAAGAAGTATTTGCCCCGCACAGGTGCTTACGGTTTAAATGGCAAACTTCTCGTGAGATAAAACGACTTATAATCACCAATAGGAGCACTCCAAATTGGTAACTCTACGAACTACTCACTATTTAGAACTTTGGACTTTGAAAGATTTGATGCAACAAGATGCCAATGATTTGGGTATGTTTTTCTATCTCACTAGAGGGTAGGAAGGGTAGAAATACAGTATGAGTGAATTGAAATTCGGAGGGGAAGTATATAAGGAGAGTCAAAGGGTTTTGTGGCTTTTCCCTTGAAAAGTCACAACTTTTCGGGTATAACAGCATTTGCACGGCCGTGTCCAATGAACTGCACGGCCGTGCAAGGCAATATGCACGGTCGTGTTCAAGGCTCAGCACGGTCGAGTGGCAAGCTAAGGCACGGTGCACGGCCGTGTCCTAGACACGTGCACGGCCGTGCAAAAACTTCTTCAGCCTGCTTGTCAGCCCTTTAGCCACAACAAGTCCACCCCAATTTTGGGACCAACCCAAATCAAACTTTGACCCAATATTTAACTCTTGTTAAGTTACAAAAGACTTTATCATTAATTCTCATTCACCCTAAATGGTTTTGAGACATTAAATGAGTTATATATAATCTACAACAGATGTAGATTACCATTTGTAACTAGTTCCGTTAACACATAACGAACTTCCGTTAGAAACTAGATCAACGTTAAGTTAAACTTAACTTTCCGTTATCCATTTCCAACAATCCCCCACATGAATGACAATTAATGCATGTATGCAATTTCGTCCAAAGTTCCGGCGAACTATTATTACATCGGGTTGTGGCCTTGAATCTTCCCTAGTGAAATATTATCGGATATACTAGCCATTTGGTAGCGAGTCGCTTTGAACCAGTGACTGTAGGTTGTATACCAAGACAATAATACTCACATAATAATAGCTCTAATAGTTTTTTCATTCTCACGGTTTTGTCCATTTCGGCCCTAGACCGTATCTCATTCATAAGCGTTCATTTAGAGGCGGCCTAATTACCTCTCGCTTTATATAGGTGATTCTCACTATAAGGAGTATCATGCACTACTCCACCCGAAGGTATAGAAATCATTAAAAGTTTTCTCAACTTATCCTTACCACTGCTGCATGTGCTTGTACTTGGATGTTCTGGGAATGAGTATTCAACATCTCCAGGTTAATAAACCGAGTTGTTGTTTCCAAGTAACTCTACTAGAACTTATAACTTGGTTGTCTCATTGAACCAAGGGCCTGGGATCTCCATTTCTCAAGGTTGAGTGTCCGCTATAAGTCTTTTTGTTGTGGGTTTTAAACCCATTCCCCGTAACAGTTTATACAGTTGATCTCGATTTATACCTTTGGTAAACGGATCCGCTAAGTTATCACATGATTTCACATAATCAATAGTGATAACGCCATTCTTGATCAACTGTTTAATGGTATTGTGTCTACGACAAATATGTCTAGACTTACCATGATGTTCTACACCTTTTCCTATTTCTCATTGTCGTCACAATGCCTTAGGTTATGTAGACACAAACTTATTCCACAAAGGAATATCTTCCAAGACCATTCAACTTACATAGGAATTGTAATCTTTAATCATAAGTATATCTTCAAGTACACCAAGTACTATGATTATATTATTTCGGTGATTGATTACAATTACAATTAGACCTTGAGTCTATCTAGAATGATCAGTCCCTTCGAGTGATCAAATTCTTCTATCGGTCAGTTTCTTCAAGTGGTTATTATCTCTCAGATCGTTTCGACTTCCCAAGTATTCGGTATCTCTAAGTGGTTTGACCTCCTTAGAGTCTACCTTTCAGAATCTACTTTACGTAGATTACCTCTCAAGATTCTACCTTACTAGAGTACACCTCTCAAGAATCTATTTGAACTTTCGAAGTACTTTTTCAAGATAATGGGATTTTGATAGGACTATTCCTTCTGATGTTCTAGAAATCATTATTTCTAATATGACATCGGCTAATCCCATATCTTTCATGTCAAAGTTCTTCTTTAACATGTCTTTGGTATCAAATGATTCAGATGTTCCTTTAATGTAGACACATTTGTCACATTCATTAATCTTGAATCCATTTGATAACATAGTTCTATCGAACTTCTCATGCCACTAGTTAGTTGCTTGTTTTAGTCCATATGAATACACAAGTAGATCCAACACGGTTGTGCGACATAGAACGCTCTGTTGTGTCAATTGGGATAATCTTGCATGAATCATAATGTCCTTTTGACAACTAGCCTGGCTTTATACTTATTAACAGATCCATAGGCTTTATACTTTCTTTTAAGAATCTAATTGCAACCTAATGGTTTGCAACTTGGAGGGAGATCTACCAATTCCCAAGCATTATGGATTTTGTCTCACTGTTAATAGCCTCTTTCCAGAACGAACTATCCGGACCAGATAACGCTTTCCATAACAGTTGCTGGTTCGTTTTCCAACATAAATGATAGAAAATCAGGACCAAAAGACTTTTCCACTCTTGCCCTTTTACTACGTCTAGGTCCTTCATCTTCTACTTGAGATGGACCGTTTTGTAGTCTAATATTTAAAGTTTTCAATTTATTTTCCATCTCAGAGAATTTAGAACCAAAGAATTAGTAACTTTTGTCCTCCAACTACATCTTGGTTCTTCTTCTTATTAAGAAGACCACCATAGTTTCTATAAATTTCCTATCATTTCAAGGAAATATATTCTCAAAGAATATAACGTGTCTTGCTTAAGTATTTCTACTTTAGCCAAATACCCCCACATTTGAGGTATTTATAAAACGGCTTATGAATACTTCAAATTCGTTAGGAGTTTTTATCATCAAATAATTTCCAAATATATGATGATCCATTCTTTTAATCAAGTTAACAGCTTAACGTTAATACTAGAAGTTCATATCAATAGAACTTATGTATTTAGCTTGTACCCCCACACTTGAGGTGTACCTCCACATATCAAATATTTTATGAATATCCTAATTCATATTTAATATTTTCCTTTATGTGGAGTCATTTAAATGTAATAACCATGTTATCTCCTGACAACATAGTCATAACTATGTTCAAGAGAGGTCTCTTCAACCTTGGTCTCTTCAATCATTTTGTTTCGAAGAATACCGTATTGCCAATGGAAACGTAATCCATGGTTTTGGGTCCTATCTTAACCTCCTTAGGTTTAGATATTTCTACCTTTGCTAGGTATACCCACATAAGACGGAACTTATTGCCAATGGAAACGTAATCCATGGTTTTGGGTCCTATCTTAACCTCCTTAGGTTTAGATATTTCTACCTTTGCTAGGTATACCCACATAAGACGGAACTTATCAATAAGGAGTTCACCATCTCCTTTAAAAGTTCTATCTTTCCTTTTTCTACCGCCGGAGGATCTTCCTTTAAGAAGCGGTGCAAGCTTAGGGTGGTCAAGTAGAAGAGCATCTTCTGTTGCCATCTCTTGAAATCCACACCGGTGAATTTCGCGGGTTTCTCACCATGACTGATGTGATGAGTTGTAGGAGCGGGAGCAACATTGTTGAATGTAGTATCACCTTGTGATGGAGGCGTCACATTCCCTTGACTTGATTCGGTGGAGTCTTTCTCGTTTGCCATCTCTTGATAATCTTGAAGAAGCGTAAAAATAACTCTTACGATTGTTGGAACTTGTGTGTGGCTTCTTCAAACTTAACGGAAAACTTGACAGAAAAACTAACGGAAATTGGGAATAACAATTTAGGAAGTCGAGTCTTGTGTAGCACAATTTCCGTAAGAAGTATTTGCCCCGCACAGGTGCTTACGGTTTAAATGGCAAACTTCTCGTGAGATAAAACGACTTATAATCACCAATAGGAGCACTCCAAATTGGTAACTCTACGAACTACTCACTATTTAGAACTTTGGACTTTGAAAGATTTGATGCAACAAGATGCCAATGATTTGGGTATGTTTTTCTATCTCACTAGAGGGTAGGAAGGGTAGAAATACAGTATGAGTGAATTGAAATTCGGAGGGGAAGTATATAAGGAGAGTCAAAGGGTTTTGTGGCTTTTCCCTTGAAAAGTCACAACTTTTCTAGTATATAAAGATTTGCACGGCCGTGTCCAATGAACTGCACGGCCGTGCAAGGCAATATGCACGGTCGAGTTCAAGGCTCTGCACGGTCGAGTGGCAAGCCAAGGCACGGTTCACGGCCGTGTCCTAGACACGTGCACGGCCGTGCAAAAACTTCTTCAGCCTGCTCGTCAGCCCTTTAGCCACAACAAGTCTACCCCAATTTTGGGACCAACCCAAATCAAACTTTGACCCAATATTTAACTCTTGTTAAGTTACAAAAGACTTTATCATTAATTCTCATTCACCCTAAATGGTTTTGAGACATTAAATGAGTTATATATAATCTACAACAGATGTAGATTACCATTTGTAACTAGTTCCGTTAACACATAACGAACTTCCGTTAGAAACTAGATCAACGTTAAGTTAAACTTAACTTTCCGTTATCCATTTCCAACAATTTTTAGGGTTTTGAAAATGTGTTTTCTTTGCAAGAAAGTAAGAACACTTTGAAAATAATGTAGATCCTTGTAGAAGATCATCCATGGAGATGAACTTCCATGGTGATCTTCTTGGATCTAAGACAAGAAGATGAATGAACTCTATTTTGTAGCTTGAAAATGCATGCATGGATGAGAGAATTTTAGGGTAAGGAGAGGGGGGTTATACCTATCTTCCTTGTGTTTTGTGTATGAATGGATTCAAGGCTTGAATGTGTTTAGGGCTTGAAAGTGTTTAGGGTTGATGATTTGAGTTGGTTAAAGAGAAAACAAGTAGATAACAATGAAGTCCTCTATGTTTTCTCTGTAATCCTCCTCCTAAAGGGTGATTTGAGCTTGAGTTAGTATATGTATGAGAGTATGTATGAGAGTGATTTGAAGTGTTTGTGAGTGAGTGAGATTTGGGAAAGATTGAAGAGAAAATGGTGGCAATTCAAGTGAATTCCCACTGTTTTCTCTCTATTTTTCGCCAGTGTCTTGCCATTCAAGTGAGTGATTTGTGTTGTGTAGTCTGAGAGAGGAGGGTTCAATTTATAGCCCTCTGTGAGAAGCAAACTCATCCGCGCGGATCTGTATGCAGGCGTGCACTGTTCATCTACTACAGTGTAGGCTGTTGGACAGGAGGAATATTTTCAGAAAATTCAAACTGATTGCTGTTTTTCAACTTGCTTAATTCGGATTTTTCCAATTTCTTTTGCTTTTTGAGATTCTTTTCTTGGTTTAACTTTAAATGGAAATGCCCATTTTACCCTTACTTTGTTAGAAAAGTTAGGAATGTTAGGAATGTTAGTAATGTTATAACTTTCGTTAATTTTCTAACGAAAATGCTAACAAGCTCAAATTGGAGCACTTACACACACACACACACAAATGGTTTTTAATGCTTGGAAGACTCGTTTTACGAGGCATTCCGGGTGAACACTAACGTTCTTCCCAGAGTGTAACGTGACCTCCGAACCCAAATCTCTCATTCCGGGCATTTTTCAAAGTTTTGGCCCTTAAAACAAAAATGGCGTGGCGACTCCGTTTGATTTCAAAAAATTGGGTACATCACAGTAGCGACTCCGCTGGGGATTTAATAAGTTTTATCTTTTCAAAAAAAAAAGAAAGAAAAACTTTTGAGGGTCAAGCTTCCGTCCCGGTATTTGAAACTGTTTGTTGTGTGTGTGTTGATTTTTCACATTTTCGTGTTGTTTTGGCTGCCTCGGAAAAGTCAAAATTTTGACTATCGGACCCGTTGCCTTGAATTTTGAATTATGTGCTTATGTGTTATTTGCTTAAAAAAAATTTCAAAAAAAAAAATTCAAAAAAAAAGAGACTTCAAAAAAAAAAAAATTCAAAAAAAAAATCAAAAATTCAAAAAAAAAAAGAATTTCAAAAAAAAAAAGGATTTTCAAAAAAAAAAGAGAAAATTTTCAAAAAAAAATCATGCATCATACTTTTTAAGACACATGAAAAATTTCTATTTTACTCAGAAAAAGAAGATAGATTGCTTGCACACTACGCGCACGTGACCGTACACTGCACACTACGTCCTCAACCCGGGGAAATCCCTGTCGCGGCCCGTTTGGTCTTATTACGCCTCTCGGTGCAAGCACGGGACTACCCAAATATCCCATGGAGCCTCCTGTCGACCATGCACCTGTCCGTGACACACTTTGTTCGAGACCCGGTTGGTTTTTAGTCCGGGTCCGTGTCATGCCCCGTCCGTGTATAGACCTTTCCTTTCAAGCCTTAGTCGGCATACCAAGTCAATATCTTTCGGGGATCCTAATCAGTCGAAGTTCTGCCGGTTTTTCGTCACAGACTTTGACCAGATATTGACTGGCGCCTTGACTTTGACTCTGACTGGCACAAATTATACACTGACTCCCAGCATGACATTGAGTCATCAAGGATTAATGATTATTCCATGCCTAATTACGGCCTAATTGACGACAGGTCAAGATCAATTGTGGACATTTATCAATCCAAATCATGCCGACTTTTTGTCGAGCCCTCGGACATGATCTTGACTTTGACGTCAGCTCGGTCCGTAATTTACATCGAATGCTCGTTAAGACTCGATTATCCGCCAGGCTTTTAGGATCGTTTTTCTTTCGGTCGGTGGGACCCGCTTGCCCTATAGGACCCTCGCCCGGGGCTGTCCACCCTGGGAGGTCGAGATACTGGTGGAATACGAGGGGCTTATAGACGTAGTGACGGGGCACACTGATCCAGGATCCAGAGTAGTTTGCGAAAAAGAAGAGCAATCTTTTCCAACCTATTAGGTTAATAAAACATGTTTTAAGTAAACGTGAACAAATAACTGCATGTTGCATGAGCCCAAAGCCCAAACACCTACCCTCCTTCAATTCCCAAACATCTGAACCCTCGTGCCTTTTCCCCCAGCCTCCTCACAAAGGTTGGTTTCGGACACCGGGTCACCGTTTGATCAGCTGGGAAGAGTCAAGCGCATCGTCGCCTTCGCCGTTTGTTCCGACTCCGGATTCGTAATGTCTCGCATCACCGGTAATGATGGGGACAATGTCACTCCGCCTCCCGGGACCCCTCGCACGTAACAACAATGGAATCGGCTAGCGTAACGTATGAGATTACGACAGAAGCACAGAATAGCCTTATGGAGGCTATCAAAAGCCACGGTTTGGCCGCCGGCCTCAATCCCGATGGCACCTTCACCGTGGAAGAAGAAGAGGATGCCAATCCCACTCTCAGCCACCACTGATTACTCCAGATGCCACCGCCCACCTCCTATGGTACCACTACCGTAATCCATGCCCTCGATCTTCGGGTCACCGCTCGCCGCTTCGCACCATCGGATCCATACAAACGACGACACAAATCGGTGGGGACAAAATCGCACTAATGTCTTCTCATGGTTGGGGGTACCTCAATGCCACGGCTAATTGGGATCCCGCCTCGCTTTGGAACCAATCAATCCGGGCCTTCGCAGAACAGCTCAAAGGGCCACAACAACAGCTCGGCATGCCTCAACAGCCGTCGAGCCCCTCCTCGTAATGATGCTAGCTCACCGCTTCCTCCCACGTTTTCACAAACCCATTTCTCACTCGAGGTTCGATGGGTTACCAAACCTCCATCCCGGTTTCATCGAGTCACCAGACCGCAGCACTCCCGGGTTATACACCATCGCCTCGAATGACCATGCAATTCAACAATCGTGACAAGAAATTTCACACCTAAGCCTACTTATGGGTTCCACTCCGGAAATCCAAGCTACCCAGCTACATCAGGACTACCTCCACCCACTTTGCCAGTTGAAAATCAACAGCAGGCCGCAAGGTTCTATCCCTTCGCCCAGGCTCCTACTCATGCTCCCCCGGGCAATTTGGGCTAAGGACAGGTTTTCACCTACGTCCCCGGATCAGCCGTTCCCTCCACCAGTCTGCCGCCAGTGGTAACTCCTCACTCTTGCTCAGTCACTGGATTGAATGCCATGGTTCCACCACAAGATCCTCATCTAGCCTGGTTCATGGAACAACATAAGGAAATGAAAGCGCAGATTGCTGAATTGACCGCTAAGAAGTCTGCCTTCCGGCCTACGGACTCGGACTCCATTGTGCCCCTGCCCCACAAATTCGTGATGCCTAATCTAGATCTGTTTGATGGGACTGCATGCCCGAAAACTCACCTGGATACATACACTTTGGCAATGAAAGCTAAGGGATGCACAAACCAGCAGTTGGCCGACTACTTCAGTCTCTCTTTGAAGTCAGGGGTTTTGAAATGGTTCTTCCGCTTAAAACCCGAGGCCAGGGCCACATGGGACCAGATCACTAGTGCTTTCACAGAAAAGTACAAAGCTAACTTGGAATGGGAAACAAATAGAGTTGATCTGCAGACAACAGTGCAGCGTCCCGACGAGAACATCGGGGATTTCTACATGCGGTGGAATCTGAAACTCAGTGAGATGGCCATCCCTCCTTCTGAAGAGGAACAATTGGACATCTTTCAGTCATGTCTGAAACCACATCTGAGAGCCTCCCTCAGTCACTTCCCCTACGCGGACTTGCGTGCAATGGTTAATTCCGGGGCTAAATTTGAGAGGGCTCACAATCAACAGCAAGTTGTTGCACCTACCTACAGATACCGGGCTTCATCCACCTCCAACACGACTCCTGCCCATCCTTATTCGGGACAAGACTGTAATAATGCCACTCCCTTTATTCCCAAGAAACCTGATACGTCCAGGCTTGACTCCCACTCGGGATACGTAGGTAGCCTACCATAGGTCCAGCCACTTGACCAACACGGTCACCCTTTTCCCCGGTAATCCTCGTAAGCTCAAATCTTCCCCAGCGAGAACGCCCTCAAACAGTCTCCCTCAGGTACAAAACCTCGACTTAGGATCATACTCCTGAACTGAGTCCCCATTTAGGTTCATACTCCTGAACTGAAACCCCGACTTAGGATCATACTCCTGAACTAGGTCCCCATTTAGGTTCATACTCCTGAACTGAGTCCCCGACTTAGGATCATACTCCTGAACTAGGTCCCCATTTAGGTTCATACTCCTGAACTGAGTCCCCACTTAGGTTCATACTCCTGAGCTAAGTCCACATTTAGGTTCATACTCCTGAACTAAGTCCCCATTTAGGTTCATACTCCTGAACTGAGTCCCCGACTTAGGTTCATACTCCTGAGCTAAGTCCCCATTTAGGTTCATACTCCTGAACTAAGTCCCCATTCAGGTTCATACTCCTGAACTGAAACCCCGACTTAGGATCATACTCCTGAACTAGGTCCCCATTTAGGTTCATACTCTTGAACTGAGTCCCCACTTAGGTTCATACTCTTGAACTGAGTCCTCATTTAGGTTCATACTCCTGAACTGAATTCTCATTTAGGTTCATACTTCTGAACTAAACCTCAGCTTAGGTTCATCCCCGACGAAAGTTAACGGAATTCCGATCCCTTCAAATGAAGTCCACCAAAAGACTGTCTATCCCCTCGAAGTCTGTCCCCAACGAAAGGATACGAACATCGAAGGAAATCGTTTCAAAACAAGTTGTCACCTCCAGATCACCCATCATCAAGGTTCAAGGCACCTAAAATGCCATCATCAAGGTTTGAGGCACCTACGACGCCATCACCAAGGTTCGAGGCACCTAAGACGCCATCACCAAGGTTCGAGGCACCTACGACGCCATCATCAAGGTTCGAGGCGCCTAAGACGCCATCACCAAGGTTCGAGGCACCTACGACGCCATCATCAAGGTTTGAGGCACCTAAGACGCCATCACCAAGGTTCGAGGCACCTAAGACGCCATCATCAAGGTTCGAGGCACCTAAGACGCCATCATCAAGGTTCAAGGCACCTAAGACACCATCATTAAGGTTTGAGGCACCTAAAACGCTATCACACACAACACTAGGAAAGCGATAAATCGCAATCATCCCCTAATTCGACAAACCGAAATCATTACCAGGGCGACTTCCCAAAAATAGTCAAATCATAGGGCGACTTCCCAAAAATAGTCAAATCATAGGGTGACTTCCCAAAAATAGTCAAATCATAGGGCGACTCCCCAAAAATAGTCAGATCTTAGGGTGACTTCCCAAAAATAGTCAAATCATAGGGCGACTTCCCAAAAATAGTCAGATCTTAGGGTGACTTCCCAAAAATAGTCAAGTCATAGGGCGACTTCCCAAAAATAGTCAAATCTTAGGGCGACTTCCCAAAAATAGTCAAGTCATAGGGCGACTTCCCAAAAATAGTCAAATCTTAGGGCGACTTCCCAAAAATAGTCAAATCTTAGGTCAACTTCCCTAAAATAGTCACTCTAGGGTTGACGTCTGAAGATAGTCGAAAGACCCGAACTACGACTGGCTTGATTCCTCTTAAGAATACGTAGGTAGCCTATCGCTAGGTTCAGCCACTCGATCACTTGATCATCCTGTCAAATATGGAGCCTTACTCTTATCGACGACCCCACTTTCTTCGAAAGCGCCGTCGCTGAGGGGCTACTGTAAGTGCTCCAATTTGAGTCGTTAGTATTTTCGTTAGAAAATTAACGAAAGCCCTAACATTCCTAACATTTCTAACAATTCCTAACCTTTCTAACAAAGTGAGGGTAGATTAGGGATTGCCATTTAAGGTTAAACCAAGAAAAGAATCTTAAAAAAGAAAAGAAATTGGAAAAATCCGAATTAGGCAAGCTGAAAAACAGCAACCAGTTTGAATTTTCAAAAGATATTCCTTGTGTCCAAAGCCTGGAGCTGCATTTAATGAACAGTGCACGCCTCCAGACTTGTCCGCGCGGATGACTATGGCATTTTCAGTGGCCTATAAATTGAACCCTCCTCTCTCAGTTTACACAACACAATTCACTCACAGCAACATCACTCTAGCGAAAAAATAGAGAGAAAACAGTGGGAATCCTTAGATTGCCACCATTTTCTCTTGAATCTTTCCCAAATCCCACTCACTCCAAATACTCTCAAATCACTCCCATTCATACACAAGCCCAAGCTTCAATCACCCCTTAAGAGGAGGATTAGAGAGAAAACATAGAGGACTTAATTGTTATCTACTTGTTTTCTCTTTGACCAACTCTATCATCAAACCCTAAACACATTCAAGCCTTGAATCCACTCAAACACAAATCCAAAAACCAAATCTTGATACTCCTCAAGTCAAACACCAAATCTTGATACTCCTCAAGTCAAGTTCCAAGCCTAGGAAGATAGGGTGTCACCATTGGTAAAGCCCTCCTTCTCTAAACCCTAAAAATCCCTTTTAACTTCTTGTTCATCTTGTTCTCCTTACTTTGATTTACTTTATGTCTAGTTTAACTTAAGTCTTGACCTAAGATGGTCATCTTGAAGTTCATCTTCATGAATGACCATCTCAAATGGTCCACATTTTAAATCTCTAGTTGATTTTTCTCTTTAATTTCATCTCTACAAAATATCCCCTTTTCCTTTGCAAAGGACATGTTTAAACCCCATAAATTCCCCAAAGATGACTTGAATATGATAACCACTTAACACAAAGTAGTGGAATCAAGTATAGGGATGAAAATGGGGTGAACATAGATGCAAATCCCCCAAAAATCACATTTTCCCTCAAGAACATCTTGCTGTCCAGTAGCATTGTTCTAAGACCTCTGTCCATGGTCTAATTTTTTAGACATACAGAAACTTGGAATTTGGTGTTGACTACAAAATACTTTTTGTATCCAACATCCAGAGATTTCCATAAATATTTTTACTTTATTTTTTGCGTGAGTAAAACTCCCTTTTTTCAAATTTTCTTTTAAAGGTCAGTTCCTCAGTCTCTGGAAATCCAGATTTCATATCTGACATTTCCAGAAGGTTTTGGTCCACCAAATCACCTCCAAATGGGAAAGTTCTTTTAGATAAACCTTATTTAAGGTGTTTTGAACAACTTTAATTCTCGGACTTTCCCCAGATTCTGAGATTTTTAAGCCCTTAAACCCATTTTAAAATCAAGTGTCCATTGCCTTTTTCATTCTGGCAGAAATGTTTTTCAACTTCAAAAAATTTTTTGAGTACCAAAACTCAACCCAAAAATCATACCAAAAATCATGGGATTTGTTCAAAGTCTAATTAAGAGTTCCCAAATTTTACTTTTCAGATTCAACTTATTTTGGCCAAAACACACACACACACACACACACACACAAATGGTTTTTAATGCTTGGAAGACTCGTTTTACGAGGCATTTCGGGTGAACACTAACGTTCTTCCCGGAGTGTAACATGACCTCCGAACCCAAATCTCTCATTCCGGGCATTTTTCAAAGTTTTGGCCCTTAAAATAAAAATGGCGTGGCGACTCCGTTTGATTTCAAAAAATCGGGTACATCACACCTATTTGGGGGATTGTGGTGGATTTGTACTTATAAAATTCAATTTTATGGTTTGAATTTTGTTTCTAATTTTGTTTATGCAATTTAGGGCATGGAATTTGTTATATTGACTTTATTAGAAACTTATTTTAATTGATGTTATAATAATGGTTCAGATTATATGCTCCTTTTGTGCAACTATTATCCAAGGATGGTTATAACTGTATTTTATATTTCTTTCGCTTGTCGCCGATGGTTATTGTGTTTAGTTTTAATGTTATAATGGTGGTAGTGGTATTATTGATTTGTGTATGAATGTTAATTGAGAAAATGAAATAATATTGCTCGGGTGTAATTTTATTAATGGTGGGTTTCCTCTTCTATGCCATTTTTTGATTGAAGTCTACCTTTGTCTTAGTCTTTTTAATGTACTTTTTTTTTTATGCTTACTTGCTTGTTAAAGCTTGTTCATATGTCTCTTGGGTTTATTCATAGTAATATTGAATAGGCTTGAACTTAGTTGAAGGACTGCCATGTTTATCTGTATACAGAAGGTGGTTTATTTGGTTGGTGGGCATCTTTTTGTTACAGATATCTGTAATATCTCCCTCTGATCTACTTGTTTTTTGCATATATTTTGCTCAATCTAAAACCCAAATGTGCAACATTGCTAATTATTTTTCTACTCTTTCCAAAGGTGATAAATCCACAGCCCCCCTCTTCTTTGCAATTGTGCCTTCTCCAATCCAGTCTTTCAAGGTTATCCTCTGTCCCTATATATATCTGATTATGTGTGCGTATATATGTTTTGGTTGAAGTTTCTTTTTTATGATTTGAAGGTTTATGATGATTATAAGTTTTTTGATGTATCACACATGCCAGAGTGTTAGGTCCCAAATGGTAGGAATCAGGCTAGAGGGGGGGGGGTGAATAGCATGTTAAAACTTTTTCAAGAAACTCTTTAAAACCTTTGAAAATGTTTAAGTCTCAATTTGCACTGACTAACTGAAGAAAAGGATTGCACAGCGAAAATTATGTCGGTAAGGAAACTCACTCCAATCGGTTAGACAAATCGGTTGGAGAAGTGATTTTCAAGGAGTAAGTGAGAATCTCATGCCATGGTTTATTTTTCCAATAAAGACAAACAAGTATGCAGTAACCAGAATCAACAGGTTGTGACCAGTTGAGAGATTGTCAACCGGTTACAACAACATAAATAATAAACAAACACAACAAGAAATGACACGTTGTTTGAAGAGGTTCACAGTGTTAAATAACTGCTACGTCCTCTACCAAGTTTGGTCAGAACTTGGATTTGTGAAGGTGCATTGCTATTAATGATTCCTAACTATTACAAATTGCAAGCCCAATGATTGAAGGCTGCTAAAAGTAAAGTGACCACTAATGGATTGTGCTACAATAAAGACCAGGTGTTTTCTAGAGATGTGCTCACAAATTGAGCTGATTTCTCTAGAGTGTGTGTGTGATTCAATCAATGTGTTCCATTAGTAGTCTTGTTGAGGAACACAACATGAATTGATTGAGGGTGTGTGATGTACCCGATTTTCATTTTTTGAAAAATCAAACGGAGTCGCCACGCCGTTTTTAGTTTAAGGGCCAAAACTTTGAAAAATGCCCAAAATTAGAGAAAAATGGGTTCGGAGGTCACGTTACATTCCGAGAAGAACGTTAGGGTTCACCCGGAATGCCTCGTAAAACGAGTCTTCCTAATTTAAAACCATTTGTGTGTGTGTGTGTGTGTGTGTGTTTTGCAAAAAGGAATTTTTTGGAAATAAAGTTTTGACTTGACTGGACTGAAATTTACCAAAACAGTGTGCTTCTGTGAGTGAAAAATGACTGGAAAAATAAAATGTCTGTCCCTTACATTTCTGTCCGCGCGGACCAGAGCGAGGTTCAATTCTGTCCGCGCGGATGAGACAGTAATATTCCTTTTTCGCAGCTTTCCAGTCTGATTCTGTAAATTCCAGAATGTAAACTGGAGTTACAGAACCAGAACTAGAGTTTTTGCAACTGAAAGTGTTAGATAAAAACATTTTTGGGATTTGCATCCATGCTTGTCCCCACTTTCCTTAGGCTTTGATTAGTGATCACTAAACATGATTAGTGGTGATCTACTATATCAAGCCATCCTTAGGGTACATTAGGACTTGAAAGCATTTCATTTGCTTGGGATGGAGAGATTTAACATAAAACAAAGATTAATGTATGAAAATTGAATTTAGGTTAAGGGTGTATCAACTTTAGAGTGGATTTCTAAGGTGGTCATTAAGATGACCATCCTTGAGATCTTTGAACTCAATGTATCAACTTCACCCTTTTTGTAACCTAGGAACCCTGATGATCTTCATCCATGAAAATTGTTCCAAGGTGAAGATCTTAGGCTTATAGAAAAATATTTACAAGGAAGTAAACAATTTGGACCATCTAAGATGGCCATCCATGGAGATTTTACCCCAAGGTGAACATTCTTAGGTCAAGTAAAGCAAATTTATGTAAAGACAAGGAACATTGGGGAGTAACATAAGGAAAGATGTAGATCTTCATGGAAGATCATCCATGGAGATGAGCTCCATGGAGTTCTTCCTAGATCCAAGGACAATATGCAAGAAGATCAACAATTAATAAGTAAAGCACAAAATAATGAAGATTCAACAAGTAGATAAACAAGATCTAGACAAATATAGAGAGATTAACAATATTTAATGAAAATGATTTCTTGAACAAAGATAAGTTTGGTACCAAAAGAAGGAGGGTTTTACCAATGGTGACACCTTATCTTCTTTGGTTAGAGTTTGACTTGAGGAGTATCAAGATTTGGTGTTTGGATTTATGTTTAGATGAGTGTTTGGATGAGTATTTGTTGGGTGTTTGAAGGCTGTATTGAGAGAGTATTTCGGCAATGTAACAGTAGTGAATTGTTGATGTCTAAACTGAGAGAGAAGGGTTGAATTTATAGGCTGGATTAGGGTTACACTCATGTCCGCGCGGATAGTACTGAGGTCCTCCTTTTCATCCGCGCGGATGGGAATGAAGGCGTGACTGCTTTCTGCAGAAAAGCAGTTTTGGCATTTTGTCTTTGGTCAATATTCCTTTTTTTATTGGAAATGACAAATATCCGTGAGATTTTGTCTATTTTTTAATCCTAAAATGCCCTTCCTCATTTAAATTGTCAAAATAATGTCCAAAATGCCCCTAGATCATTAATTTGGGCTGACGGAACATTGGCGGTTCAGATTGGGACACTTACAGTAGCCCCTCAGCGACGGTACTTCCAGGGGAAGTGGGGTCGTCGATAAAAGTGAGGTCCCAATATGTTGGGGAAAAGAGGGTGACCATTTTGGTCGGACCGCTCAGGAAAGGAAAGACCATTTTGGTCTGGTGGCTGAACCTAATGGTAGGCTACCTACGTATCCCGTGAGGGAATCAAGCCGAATCGTAGTTCAACAAAGAGGTGGCACTAATGAGAGGCCACGGGCTTTGTACCCAAGGTTTGACCGTATTTGGGAGTCACCCGAGGATTTGACTGTTTTAGGGAAGTCACCCGAAGATTGACTATTTTAAGGAAGTCGCTCGAATTTTGACTATTTTAGGGAAGTCGCCTGAGGATTGACTATTTTAGGGAAGTCACCCGAAGATTGACTATTTTAGGGAAGTCGCCCGAAGATTGACTATTTTAGGGAAGTCGCCCGAATTTTGACTATTTTAGGAAAGTCTCCCGAGGATTGACTATTTTAGGGAAGTCGCCCGAGGATTGACTATTTTAGGAAAGTCACTCGAAGATTGACTATTTTAGGGAAGCTGCTCGAATTTTGACTATTTTAGGGAAGTCGCCCGAGGATTGACTATTTTAGGGAAGTCACCCGAAGATTGACTATTTTAGGGAAGTCGCCCGAATTTTGACTATTTTAGGGAAGTCGCCCGAGGATTGACTATTTTAGGGAAGTCACCCGAAGATTGACTATTTTAGGAAAGTCACCCGAAGATTGACTATTTTAGGTAAGTCGCCCGAAGATTGACCATTTTAGGGAAGTCGCCCGAATTTTGACTATTTTAGGGAAGTCGCCCGAGGATTGACTATTGAGCGAGTTTTGCAGTCGGTTGCTGAAAGAAACTCTGCTGGGGATAGGATATGAACATTTTGGTCTGATGGCTGGAGTTGTATATCCACACTGCTGAGGAAATGAATGACCATTTCGGTCTGGTGGCTGAACCTAATGGTAGGCTACCTACGTATCCTTAAGAGGAATCAAGCCAGCTGTAGTTCGGGTCTTTCGACTATCTTCAGACGTCGACCCTAGAGTGACTGTTTTAGGATGTCAACCTGGTAATGATTTCGGTTTGTCGAATCAGAGGATGATTGCGATTTATCGCTTTCCTCGTGTTTCGTGTCGAAACCGAAGTGATAGCGTTTAGGTGCCTCAAGCCTTGATGATGGCGTTTTAGGTGCCTCGAACCTTGATGATGGCATTTTAGGTGCCTCGGACCTTAAAGATGACGTTTTAGGTGCCACAAACCTTAAAGATGGCGTTTTAGGTGCCTCAAATCTTAAAGATGGCGTTTTAGGTGCCTCAAACCTTAAAAATGGCATTTTAGGTGCCTCGAATCTTGATGATGGCGTTTTAGGTGCCTCGAGCCTTGATGATGGCCTTTTAGGTGCCTCGAACCTTAGATGATGGCATTTTAGGTGCCTCAGACCTTAATGATGGCGTTTTAGGTGCCTCGAACCTTAAAGATGGCGTTTTAGGTGCCTCGAACCTTAATGATGGCGTTTTAGGTGCCTCGAACCTTGATGATGGCGTTTTAGGTGCCTCGAACCTTGACAAATGGTGATCTGGAGGTATCAACTTGTTTTTGAAACAATTGCTGTCGGAGGGGGACTTCTTTGAGAAAAAGGTGAGACGGATAAGATATGACATATAATGAATAATGAATATATTAATCATTGGTGTTTTCATTCAAAGTGAGACTGAGACGGATAAGATATGACATATAATGAATAATGAATATATCCTTTGATGGTTCGTATCCCTTCGTTGGGGACGGACTCTGAGGGGATAGACAGTCTTTTGGTGGACTTCATTTGAAGGGATCGGTCTTACGTTTGCTGCCGGAGGTGAAAATGAGGAAAGAAACGGGATTCCGTTAACTTTCATTGGAGAAAGCGGGCTTACGTTTCACTGTCGGGAAAAAGGGTGATCGTGTTGGTCAAGTGGCTGGACCTATGGTAGGCTACCTTCGTATCCCGAATGGGAATCAAGCCTATACGTAGTTCGAAAGCTGCTGGGGATGGAATTGAGGAAAGAAATGGGATTTCGTTAGCTTTCGTCGGGTATGAACCTAAGTTGAGGTTCAGTTCAGGAGTATGAACCTAAATGGGGACTTAGTTCAGGAGTATGATCCTATGTGGGGACCTGGTTCAGGAGTATGAACTTAAATGGGGACTTAGCTCAGGAGTATGAACCTAAGTTGAGGTTTGGTTCAGGAGTGTGAACCTAAATGGGGACTTAGTTCAGGAGTATGATCCTAAGTCGAGGTTTTGTTCAGGAGTATGAACCTAAATGGGGACTTAGTTCAGGAGTATGAACCTAAGTCGAGGTTCGGTTCAGGAGTATGAACCTAAGTTGAGGTTTAGTACCCGAGGGAGACTATTTGAGGGCGTTCTCGCTGGGGAAGATTCGAGCTTACGATAACTACTGGGGAAAAGGGTGACCGTGTTGGTTAAGTGGCTGGACCTATGGTAGGCCACCTACGTATCCCGAATGGGAATCAAGCCTGGACGTAGTTCGAAGAGACGGACGCTTGTGTCGCGGGAAAGCGACCATAATGGTCATGCGGCTGGACCTTTACGAAAGGGATTCCTATGTATCCCATGAGGGAATTAAGCCGAATCGTAGTTCGTCAAAGAGGTGGCGATAACAAGAGGCCACGGGCTTTGTACCCAAGAGTGACTGTTTTTTAGGAGAGTCACCCCGAGTTTGACTGTTTCTTTAGGGAGTCACCCATGGTTTGACTGTTTCTTTGGGGAGTCACCCGAAGATTGATTGTTATCTGGGAGTCACCCGATGATTGACTGTTATCTGGGAGTCACCCAAGGATTTGACTATATTTGGAAGTCACCCGAGGTTTGACTGTATTTGGGAGTCACCTGAGGTTTGACTGTATTTGAGAGTCACCCGAGGATTTGACTGTATTTGGGAGTCACCCGAGGATTTGACTGTTATCTGGGAGTCACCCGAGGATTGACTGTATTTAGGAGTCATCCGAGGATTTGACTGTATTTGGGAGTCACCCGAGGATTTGACTGTTATCTAGGAGGCACCCGAGATTGGATCGTATTTGGGAGTCACCCGAGGATTTGATCGTATTTTGGGAGTCACCCGAAGCTCGATCAACAGATTTCGGGAGTCACCCGAGGATTCTTTGACAAGAGGGGTGGACCTAAGGATTTTATATATATATATATATATATATATATATATATATATATATATATATATATATATATATATATATATATTTTATTTTTGACTCTGAGGGGTGGACCCGATGATTTTTGACTTGAGGGTCTTTCCAGTTATTTGGGCCATACTGTTGAAGTCATTGTCATTAGGCTTCGATGGAGACCATCCTTGCTGCGAAGAGGCTTCAGGTCGTAACGGAAAACTGGTCTTTCATGTTTGAATTGCTGCATTTGTTAGTAGAGAGGAGGATGCATATATGACATTCATGATGATGGATGCATGCATAGAACCAAAATGATTCACAATCTCTTAGGGTCGTTTCTATTGATTCATGTTTTGCATGTTACACGAGCCCTGGGGAGATTTTTGTGGGGATGCATGTGGTGAGAGGGTTTTTGCAAGGCTTGACAAGCAGATATGTATGGAGCAAATATGCTATTGATGGATTATGTATGGGATGAATGGGTTGAATCCTCTCCCATGAGGTGAGTGATGGATGATATAGTGCAGTCTAGGAAAGTCGGGGATGCTCCCGGGAGTACAAATTGCAGCAGATTGAGTTGTTGCTGGGGAGAATAAGGTGTGTCGTGCACCTGAGATGGCAAACAGCAGAGAACGTGCAGAGAATGCCCTGATTTTGAAGAGATGACTAGGCGAAACCCCAGATCTTAATGAGGTGACCATGGCGAAGCCCCAGTTGATGATGCAAAGCAAACCCGGAGGGAAACTGGTGAAGAGAGCCTGAGAGAACAGCTTAACAAAAGCCCCAGCTTGAAGAGACTCAATGCATCCCTATTGCAGACAGAGTCATCTTGTGGCCCCGGAGGCAACCCATCATTTCAAACTTTAGTCAATCAGTCAATGGACAAGTCTCAGAAGTTTTTACGTGCAGGGGCACATCTTTCGAAAAGTGGGAATGAATCCTGATTTTGTGTATACACACTCGCTTTAGGTTTGACTCTTTTGAGAGAGTATAAGCATCACAAGGTGTGGAAAAGTGTATGGAAGCCCCTGCTGACAGAAAGACAGTGTTTGGCTCTATTTCCCTATGATGGAGAGAGAGAGAAGACTTGTCGAGACACTTGAAAATTTGTCTTATTCATGACGATCACAAGGCTGCTTAAAACCCTTTATTGATGTTCGGGTTATTCAACCATTAAATCTGATATGAACAAATATTTTGATTAATCATGAGGAGAAAACCAACTAATATCGAGAATCAAGCTCGGAAGGATGGAAAGTGTATAGGGACGGCCCTTGAGGAGACCGGATTTTCTGGGATTTGTTTGTGATTTCGACCGGACCAATTATGGTTGCCTACGTTCCCCTCCTGATGAGGAGCTCAGGTCGCCGTAGTTCGGGCTTATCCCCATTAAAAAGAGAACGAATGTTGAAATTCGAGGATCTGAGGACCTTTGAGGATTTTGAGGATTTGGAGGATTGAAAAGCATGTCCTCCTGGAGAGTCGATGAAAGACACGGATGCGAAGTCCCAGTGGGACATCCACGACAAGTGTTTGCGGAAGAGAAATGAAATGTGCTCACATGAAGTGCCAAATGAATGGATTGAATTTGCACAATCTTAGATTGATGACTTCGGGCCAAGATGGATTAGATTTCAATTTAAGCAATGAAGCATTAATTTGATTTAGCTCTCGAAAATATTGGAATGAAATTACTATTCGGTAGGGACTGTAGCTGGATTTCTGGGCTTCGATCGGCCATTGGGTGATTTGGAAAATTGTGACCTCTTAAGATGAGAGGTCGGCTGGGCTTTTTACTGACTGAACCTCTAAAGATGAGAGGTTGGCTTGCAGGGATGTGTTTAGGATTTCTAAGGTAAGGAAACTGATTTGCCTCTAAGAATGAGAGGTCAGATTTTGACTTTGGCCAAAGGCAAGGGTAATGGTAACGGGAATATCCTCTAAAATCAAGAGGTTAAGGAAATGGAAATATCCTCTAAAAGCGAGAAGATGACTTGGGATTGATTAAGGTAATGGTGAGTGGAAGTCCAAGCTATCGAGAACTTTTGCGAACTTGCGAGAATTCGGGCTCCTTTTTGATCATTGGAGAGCTTCTTGAGGAGTCGGGGACTTTTACTGAATTGTGAGGATCGACAGTCCCTTTTTTTTTTTTTGAAGCTTCTGGCTTGAGCTTTTTTTTTTTTTTTGACTTGGAAAGCCTCCTGAGGAGTTGAGGATTATCTTTGTCCTTCCTTCATGGCTTGAGATATTTTGTGCATCGCCGACTCTCGAAGTTAACTTCTTGGCCTTGCTTGGACTTATCTCAGTAAGGAGCAAAAATGATGGCTAAACGGGGTTTCAAAACACGCCGATCTTGAAATGAAAGGGTATTGTTTGGTGAGGGTGAGGTAAAGGTTTTCCCTACGGCTTCAACCGCAATCCCTACCGGATGACCTAAACGAAATTAAGTCTTCATTGCTTGTTTAAGCTTTAAATGAGAAGATATTCATGCAAATTCATCGAGCAACGAAATGATGAGGATGAGGAAAGGGATGTGAGCATATGAGATGTAAGATGGGGAGTTGGTAAGCCCCAATTTGAGAAGGATATCAATTGATTTTCTCACCCGATTAATTTAAATTTTAATCATTCCAAAGAATTAGTGGTTGAGCAGCACAAGTGATCATCTAGGATAAAACCATTTCAATTAAGTGTAACGTGGGTGTGCAAGTGATGTCTTGAGTCTAGCAAGAAAAGAAAAAAAAGACTTATATAAAAGTTAGACATTTAACTACTATGTCCAAAATGGACTAAAACAACAAATGTCCAGGAAGGACTTAGGTAAAAGAGAAAAAATACTAGAGCCTACAAAGGTTGACTAAAAGACTCTTCATTGGTACTTGAATTTCGAGCCTCCAAAGGGCTTAGTCATCTGCGCAGCAGTTTCATGGAGGAAGGGACCTTAGGCTCATTTAGAGTAAATGACATAGTAGTCAAATCCTCCTGAAGGTTCCCCGAGTGTCCCCACACTGGTATCACCAGCTTCGAATTTTTCTTTCAACTTTTGCTGGGAAGAGGCTTTCTTCTTTTTGGGAGGACGATATTCATTTATCCAATCTTGATAGTCCCTCTCGAGGCAGTCGGGGCAGTCACAGATATCCCACCAAATGTGCTCAACAGTTGGGGGTGAATTCGGGGTTTCAGGCCGAGCTGTGCTAGGATGGTTCTGAGTTGAGCTAGACTGAGGAGATTTGCTGATGGGCTCGCCGGGAAGCAAATGGTTGGATTCCGCCGAGTGACGAGAGGTATTAGAGTCCGGGGAAACAGGCACGTATTTGTCCTTCAGGGGAGCCCCAGTCAGTTGGGGGATTGCCAATGTTCCGAAATGACGTGTGGCCTCTTCGATCCAGGCCTGCTGTTCATTCTGGCGTTCTTCAAGAGCCCTGATGGCTAACCACATTTCCTCCATTGTTTTCAAACCTTCATTTCCTCTACTGATATCTGCAGGATCGGTACCATTCTGAGAGGGGACATCTGACGGCTGCTGAGGCATGCCAAATTGCTCCATCCCTGACTGCTGTTGGGATGGCGGCACTTTGAATTGATGTTTGGGGGCTAGCTGGCCTGTAAGTCGGCGGGCAGGAGTTCCGGCGATGGTGACATAGGAAGCTGGTGGGGGTGTCCTGACATATCCGGGACGATTGAGAGCGGGAGGAGGATTTTTTTCCTTCTTCACGGTAAAAGTGCCATCGAGATTGGGACTGGCGGTCAAACCATGGTTCCTGAAGGCCTCCAGAAGGTTGACAATTTGAGCTTCATGTCGCAGTCTCATCTGTACTACCAACTGGATCCAATGCTGGTCTGTCTAAGGGATCTCGGGAGGATAGGTCTGTTCATCATTCCCAAATCCGGATTCGAGATTAATCGTCTGGGGATCTTCACCAGTTTCCACATTTTCCTTGGCATGCGAAGGCTCTCCGATTTCAATCATGTTCACTTGGTTATGGTTCCTTGGAAAAGGATTTTTGATTGTATTAGGCCCCTCGGGGACTTCCAAATTTCCTTGGTCTATCAAACCTTGGATTGCCTTCTTCAAGGGGACGCAATCATCTGTCAGGTGCCCATGGTACTGATGAAAGGCACAATGCTTGGAGGTATCCAAATGAGCATTGGGGTCTCTAGGCTAATAATTATCTAAAGGTCGGAGCAAACCTTATTTTACCAAACCTCTGAAGATATCACTCAAAGGCATCCCAAAGTTTCCCAAGCCTTGGATCCGGGATCTGGATGCATCAGGTTTCTTGGGAACAAAGGGAGTGGCATTGTTACAGTCCTGTCTCGAATAGGGCTGGGCAGGAGTCTGTGAGTACCCCAATCCGAACTCATGTTTGGGTCCATTTTAATTGTTTTTTGGGCTTATATAATTGCTAAAATGCAATATTAAGTCCAAATATCCCACAAGACAGCCAACCCATTGGGCCTGCCAGGCATTCGGTCCAATATGCCAAAAAGGTGTACGCTGTCGTCCGACATAGGAAGACACTAAGGCGGTTTAACTGCCCCTGTCGGACGACAAAGGCCTTCCCATCAGCCTACCTATAAATACAAGGCATGGCTGATCATTTTAGAGGACTTGAAGAGAGGAGTTGGGGAGGATCAGTATAATAGAGGGGAAACTCTGCCCAAAAGGAGTCTCTCTCTCTCTCTCTCACACACCACACACTCACCTCCCTCCTCACACACACACATACTTCAAGGTCAAGATCCAAAGAAGCTTCCTTTGTTGGTGTGTAGAAGGGGTGGACACCATACTACTGGTGATCTCACCTTGTGGACTACAATAGGTAGCCACTAAACCCTTCTCCCTCTTTAAATAGCCTTTAATACATTCATACTACCTTGCATGCATATTTGCTTTAGTATTATGTAAAAATCGGGATTTTTGCATGATAAAGGTGGTGGAGAAGTGAATCTTCAATATTCACTTCTCCCCACCTCAGATCTGGACATTTGGTCACATTAGGATCAATAAAGTTTCAATCTTTACACATTTACATCGAGTTAGGAGGTGATGACTACTTCAAAGTGGCCAAAAATATGTGATTCATCACATTTGGCCACTAAAGTCATGTGATCCTCCCATAATACTCATATATTACTGTTTTAATACTGCTTACAGTTAATAAAGGTGCTTGGTTTGCCTTGAGAAACAAAGGGGAATCAAACAGACTGAAGGGCACATAAATGGCCTATCCTCGTCGGACGACACAGGACTCCATGGAGATCCTGTGTCATACGACATGGAGATCCCAGAAGGCTGTAAAGCCATTCTTGGACTTCAGATCTGTCCAGTTTACCCCCTTTGTAACTCAGAGCTTACCGACACATATTACACACACACACTTTGAATGTCCAAAATTGTCCAATGTTGATTGAAAGTCTCGAAAGAGGCGTGTTGGGTGAACTCTCTAGTTCTTCCCAAACACGTAACCAGACTCCCGAACCCAAAATACTCTTAAAAAATAGGTTTTTCAATGTTTTCCTTTAAAAACGGCGTGGCGACTCCCAAAACCGAAGTTTTCAAAAACTTATCATATCATTACAACACAAAACCCTTTTAAAAAGGAAAAATGATATTTGATAATTTTTTTTTTCGGGCGAGCGTTCATTCAGTGGCGACTTTGCTGGGGACTTGACATTGAAAAACTTTTTTTTTTTTTTTTTAAATGATGAAGACGATACTTGGTATATAGGTGGAAACCACTGACCTTCCTGTATCGCTCACTAACCCGGGGCTTGGGATAAATGGTGGTCTAACAATCCCACGTACCAGTATCATTCTTCTATTTTCTGAAAGAAAAGAGAAAAGTTTTTCTTAAGAGGGTCTAACTTTCTTCAAATCAACTTGGACAATTTCGACATTCTCCTTGTGTGTGTATGTGTGTCATCTTGTGTGCTCATTTGAGCCTTGCCATACTCTTTGGTACGTGGCATTCTTGGGAGCCGGGGCTTTCCCCTTGCAATTTGCTCTTCCCGTTGATCGAACAAGGTGATGATGCCGGACTACAAGCTATCGGTAAATTCCGACATTTGGGGCAGCCCCCTTTGTCATGCTTTGACTCATTCTCTTGTTTTTCCTTTGCATATTGCATAAAAAAAATCTTTTACAAAAAAAAAAGTTATTTTTCCTAGAAAATACCTTCACACTACTCGCACGCTACCCGCACATAGAGTTAGAACCTGGGAGTGTACGGACGGCATCGCGGAAAGTGACGTGTTTCGCTAACGCTTGAGCGCCTAAAGTCCTCCTAGCCTGTGAGTCAACCAACACTTGTCCGTGACACACTTTTTACCGTGACCGGTTGGTTTTTGGCCAATGCTTTTCAAAACATTTTCAAACTCGGTTTTTAAAATTTTCTCACAAAGTCCGAGTCATGCATCGTCTCCAAAAATCTTGGCATACTTTCCCTCTTCGTGTCGGAATTACGACATAATTCAAGCGTAAGTACACGTTAAGATCTCTACATATCTCGACGTAGGTACATATCGATTTCCCGGCTTGGCTTCGTGAGAAGTCATGACGCGTTCTCGGCATGTGTCAATACGGGACCATGTCGAATTCTTAACGCATACTAACGAGAGTTATGCCGAAATTTTGCCGCTAAGCGACGAGAGGCCATGCCAGATTTCCAATTCGAAAAGAGGAGAGGTCATGCCCAATTCTTCCAGGGTTTTACCTGCAAATTGCGGTCTCGTACATTCAAACGTACGTTCGACCCTCTCTCCTCCCGAGTTTAGACGTTGACTTGGACTTGGTTTTGAAAACCTTGAGTTTGACTTGTTTTGGCTCGTATGCCCATAGGTTCGTTCTCCCTTTCGATTGGTGGGTGGTGGGTTCCACGTGCCCTATAGGACCTCTCGGCGGGATTGTCGAGTCCTGTGAGGTGCAATACATGTGGAATACAAAGGGGTCTATAGACGTAGTGATGGAACCCACTCGATCCAGAATATGGAGTAACGTAGAATGCGAAAAAGAAGGTTCCCCCTTTTCCAACCATTCCTAGGATCAATAAAAATCATTTTTATAAAAAAAAAAACAAAAAAAATATAAATATATTTAAAAAAGGAGAGCATATGCATGAGTCCGTCCTAAGCCCCTGTCCTCTCCCCTACCTAAAACCGTTCTCTCCCCCTTTCGCCGAGCAAGTATTGGATCGAGTTCAGGCTAGCGGTCTAATCGCTCTCTCTCCACTGTGGGGTTCATTTCCGACAGCTCTTAAATGGCGATTCGGCAAGTCTCGGCCGGGTTTGGGTCCAATGCGGGTGTTCGATCCGGCTCGGAATCAGAATGTCGGGCCAGTGGTGTAGGGTCGATCAAGGTCGGATCAATGTGGGGCCGAACGCAGCCTACCTCAATGCCTCTCGCAGCAAGGCGTTATGACATGGGTCCTCACATGACGCCCCCGGGAAGTCCGTTTGTTAACCCTCACCCAGGTTTCAACTTCTCTCAAGAAGCTTCCCTCCGTGCTGCTCTCGAAACCTCTCGTTCCCATGAGGAAGCCGGTTGGGCTCTATGTCGAAATGTATCTTGCTTGTCATGGCATGCAAGGTTGCATGTCAGACCCCTACCCCGATGGGTCGTACGAAGAAATTAGGGAAGAGCCCGATGTCACTATCACCGGCACTGGCTTTGTTCCTCCATCCTCACCTAGGCAAAGCCTTCACAATATGCCTCCACCAGTCCCCTATGGTGTGCCTGGCTCCCTCTCGATGCCGACTCATGGGGGTATGCCGAGACCTCCCCCTATCCCAGTAGGAATAGCGTAAAATGCGAAAAAGAAGGTTTCCCCCTTTTCCAACCATTCCTAGGATCAATAAAAATCATTTTTATAAAAAAAACAAAAAAAAAATAAATATATATAAAAAAAGGAGAGCATATGCATGAGTCCGTCCTAAGCCTGTCCTCTCCCCTACCTAAAACCGTTCTCTCCCCCTTTCAGCGAGCAAGTATTGGGTCAGAGTTCCGGGCGGTCGGTTAATCAGTTTCTCTCCACTCAGGGGTTCATTTCCAGCAGTCTCAGAAATGGCAGATTCGCAAGTCTCAGCGGGTTTGGGTCCGAATGCGGGTGTTGATCCAGCTCAGAATCAGAATGTCAGTCAGGGTGTAGGGTCAGATCAAGGTCAGAATGCGGGGCCGAACGCAGCTCTGAATGCCTCTCCTAGCAGTGGTTATGGCATGGGTCCTCACATGACGCCCCCGGGAAGTCCGTTTGTTAACCCTCACCCAGGTTTCAACTTCTCTCAAGAAGCTTCCCTCCGTGCTGCTCTCGAAACCTCTCGTGCCCATGAGGAAGCCGGTTGGGCTCGCTATGTCGAAGTAATGCGCATGCAAGGCGTTGCCGTAATCCGTCACCCCGATGAGTCGTACGAAGAAATCAGGGAAGAGCCCGATGTCACTATCACCGGCACTGGCTTTGTTCCCCCATCCTCACCTAGGCAAAGCCTTCACAATATGCCTCCACCAGTCCCCTATGGTGTGCCTGGCTCCCTCTCGATGCCGACTCATGGGGGTATGTCGAGACCTCCCCCTATCCCAGTATCTACTTATGGTATGCAATACGGGCTGAGGGGCGAATCAAGCTCCTTACCGAAGGTCAGTGCTCAGGACCGGTTTATGTTTTATCCCCGTAACTGCCCAGGTGGTCAAGCAACCCAGTGGTGTCAATCAAGAGCCGTTTGGGTATACTCAGAATCAGTTTGGGACTCGGGGTCAAAGTCCGTATAACAGCACGGGTCAGCCGTCCAACCCAACCTTAGGTGGTCAGTTTATTGCCCCTCATGATCAGTCCAATCAGCAGCAGAGCGGATATCGCATGTCAGGAAGCCAGATTTACCAGGATCAGATCCCACAATACAAACAACCTCAATTCCAAAGCAACATCCCTCAGCCGGCGGTTTGCTCTCCTCTCACCCAACATCTGTACGGTTCCACCCCGTATTCAGCTCCGTGCATCAGTATCAGGTCCCCTACCCATGGTCAGTTCTGTAGTCAATCAGTACAGTTCGGGCCCCGGAATCCCGATGTCCAATTCAATGGTTACGACATGTACGGGAACAAGATCCCCAGCCCAGTTGGCTTAGTGGACAACAATGATAGCATACCCAGCACTCTTGGTCTTCCTCCGGCTGCCTTGCCAATCAGGCCCACGCCAGAATTCCCAGTGCCATCCTCAACAGTAGCTCCGACTATGGGACGACCCCCATCCTCCGAGGTTTCAAGTTTGAAAAAAGAACTGAAGTATGTGAAAGAGCAATTGCACAAAATGACTTTTGGATCCAACATGGTCAGCTCCGTAGAGCTCAAAGACTCCAAGGCTCTCCCGAAGAACTTCAAGATGCCCCCCATAACCAAGTTTGAAGGCTCCACATGCCCTAAAACTCACATGAACAGCTACATCATGTCAATGGGTGCCAAAGGGGCCACCGAAGAGATGCTAGCCCTTTACTTTCACTTATCCCTCGATGACTCTCCTTTAAGGTGGTTCCTAGGACTTAAACCAGAAGCAAGGGCTACGTGGTCCCGCATCGTTGAAGCTTTTTGGACAAATACAAAGGAAGTGTCGAGTGGTACACCACTCGTAGTGACTTGATCGGCACCATTCAGAGGCATGATGAGTCTGTCACGGACTTTTATAAGAGGTGGAACAAGAAGCTTAACGAGTTGGTTCACCCAATCCCCCTCTCTGACGAGAAGTCCATCTTCCTTTCATGCGTCAAACCGTCTGTCAGAGAAGCCATTGGCCGGGGATAGTACCCAAATCTGCGAGAAATGGTGAGCGCAGGGGCCGAGAGTGAGAATGCTACCTACTCCATTGTCCCAACTCCTGCTCCTGGTAACACTCCAACTCCCCGCTATCGAGTTCCAAGCTCTACACCTGTTGCTTCAAAAGGCAAAGAAACTGCGGTCTCTAACACCGTCAACTATATCCAAGGGGAGAGCAATCAGCCACCCGGCCGTGGTGGAGGACGACCTCAGAAGTCAAAGTGTGATGATTTGGGGATACCGCTCGAAGAGGTATTTGATGGTTTGATGAGGACAGGAATGATCAAGCCTTTGGAGAACTACCCTACTCCCAACACCCCGGGACTGGATCGTAGCTTAAAATGCCGTTACCACCAGAATTTGGGCCACACTACCAACAGCTGCTTCACACTGATAAGGATTGTTCAGAGTCTGATCGATTAATGCAAGATTGAAAAGCCGAACATCGTCACCAATCCTCTTCCTAACAACAACAACAACAAAAGGGTCAACATGATCGAATTTGTCAATGTCATAGAGTTTGGTGAGGCTATGAGTCAATTCGAGGCTATTGTGCCCGCAAACAATGATGTAATCAATGTTGATGATAAATCAAATGCTCATTTCTGCTATATGTTGTCTTGGGATGATATTCGAACTGCAGCAAAGCTAGCAAATGATGTCCAGCATAATGACATTTCCCCTAATTCTCAATCTACTCCCCTCACCTGGGAAGAAATTAAGCGTGCCGCGAGTTCAAGCTCGGCCATCACTGTTAATCAATTACGACAAGCAGCCTGGCCGTATGCTACACAAGGGCCTCCGATGAGTTGGTCAGAATTAGAAGCAACTGACGCAGATCACGACAAGGACCGGGAAGCTGAGGTAAATTTGCTCACCAGGTCAGGAAAAATGTTGGGAACCGATGTTGCCGGATCATCAGGAAAACACAAAGAAGCAGTTATTCCGAGAGATGGGTCTGGTAAAATCCCATACGCCAAGGGGGTAGCCGAAGAGGATTCAACGGAGAACGACCCAATCCTCGCACAGTTGAAGCGAACCCAGGCCAACATTTCTCTCTGGTCCCTCTTGACTTCTTCTTATCCTCACAAGTTGAAGTTGGAGGAAGCCTTATCTAAGACAATGGTGTCCGTAAATTCCACCCCCGACGAGGCATACCAATTGATAGGTACCGCCCAGTATGGAAATATCATCACCTTTACAGAATTGGATTTGCCAAAGTATGGAGCCAATCACAGCGAGTACCTGCACATCACTGTTCAGTTAGATGGACGCCGGCTTCTCCACGTAATGGTGGACAATGGCTCGGCTATGAACGTATTGCCTGCTAGAATGATGAGCCTGTTGAACATTAAGGCCACTGATTTGAAGCCATCCGATCAAACCATAAAGGCGTATGACTCCACGTCTAGGAAGGTTTTGGGTGTAATACCATTAACCATGTGGTTCGGCAAGAAACCTCTGGTAGTTGAGTTTCAGGTGATAGACATTCCGATCAGTTTCTCCGCCTTGCTAGGAAGGCCGTGGCTGCATCAAATCAATGGGGTCGCTTCCACCCTACATCAATGCGTCAAATTCATCCAAGACGGCGAGCTGACCATCATCTACGGGGATAGTGTTACCATCGAGGGCACCGATGATGAGGGAAGGCCAGTAATGGAAATCAAACATGATGAAGCCAACTTGATGTTGAGCGATTTCAGGGTCGAGAGCCCAAAAGCCCAGATCTGCACAATTGACCTGACAACTTCATTTGATAAAATTCCTCCGGTTATGGTGATGATGAGACGTATGAACTACATTTCGGGGCTTGGCCTAGGAAGACGTCAGCAGGGCACTCACAAGCTTGAGGAATTAAAGCTGAAAAGGGATAAGGAAGGTCTGGGCTATGTTGGGAAAACCCCCAAGGACAGAGAGGCCGACAGGATTGAAGCCGCAGAAAAGAGGAAGGCTAGTGCTGCTGGAAAGCCATATGTCAAGCCTAATCTCCGTCCTTATCACCCTTCCTTGGAAAAATACTTCGTCAAAGAAAAAGGTGATGATTTTGTGTGCCCCAAGGGCCAACTCGAGAATATGAAAGGTCTCACTCTGAAAAGCAACCCTATCAAGGAGTTTATCATTGGTAAATCCAACATTCCAGGGGCTGTGACTACTTTCGAGAACCGATATCACTTCTGGGGAAGCCCTGATTTCACCAACCAGTTCAGGAGGTTGCCTATGGTCGAACCTATGATTGGGGAAGTCGACAAATCCACCGAGCTCAATATGGGTAAAGATGTTGCAGCTTTGTTCGATGAAGCAGATTTATCAGAAACAGCCGGGGCCGATCCACTGCTGGAAGCACCGTTGATTGATTTGTGTGAAGATACACCACCAATGACAGGGGCTGTTACCAAAGGTCCCTTCAGCATGGTTGACCTTCTGATCGGGGATGATTATGTACCCGTAACAGATCTTCCGACTGGGAAAGATTATGTATCAGTGATCAAGTTTGACGGGACAAAGAAATTGATCCCACGCACCTTCGTCAACACCTCAGAGATGCCGCTCCGGAATTGGGCTTCCTTCAAGGGACCGATCGCCAGCCGGGAGATTATGATGAAAAAGCTCGGGCTGACCCCTCGTCCTGGAGTGTCTGAGTCTAAGTCTGCCCCTGTAATCCCGAGTCAGTCCTCAGAGTCTTTTGTTATCGAGTTCGAGTCTCTAGATAGGTCTGATACTCTCACGGCTGATGATAATCACCGTGTCTTTAACACTGTCTTCCCTTTTGCATTGAATGAAATGGTTGACCTTTCTGCGTATCCCTTAATTGCCACCTTAACAAATGATAAGTTAACTAAGACAAATCTTAATGACTTAAAAGTGGTTAATAATGATTCATTTGAAGAGGACACAGACTTTTTATAAGAAAACTTTTTAAATGATAATATAAAGCAGGTTTTTGACCGAGACGACAATCGGGCCCAAGCTGCCGATGAGGTATTAACTACAGTGAATTTGGGAACTACTGAAGAGCCCAAAGAGACACAAATGTGTGAATTGGCGCTTCTTCATGGGAAAGAACGGGAGGCCCTCATTGATTTGCTCAAAGAATATGTGGACCTATTTGCCTGGTCCTACAAAGACATGCCCCGGTTGGATACTTCAACTGTTGAGCACCGAATCCCCCTGACCCGTGGCCGGGCCAGTCAGCGTAAGCTTCGCCGGATCAAAACCGTAATGGTCCCTCCAGGTCAAAGAAGAGATAGAGAGTTCGCTCAGAGTGGGTTTCATTAGAGTGGTCGAATACCCCAAGTGGTTGGCCAACATAGTACCAAGTCGAATGGCAAAGTCAGGGTTTGTGTGGACTTCAGAGACCTAAATAGAGCTAGCCCGAAGGACGACTTTCCCTTGCCCAATATCGATCTATTGGTGGACACTACCGCCAGCTACGAAGTCAAACCATTCGTGGATGGTTTTCATGGGTTACAATCGAGATTAAAGTTGCCGAAGAAGATCATGAAAAGATCGCCTTCACCAAATGCTGGGAACCCTCTCTCGTTACATGGTTACGCCCCTTCGGCCTCAAGAACGCCTATGCCACTTACTCGCCGAGTAGTCACCGCACTTTTCCATGACATGATCCACAAGTGAGATCGAGGTCTACAGTTGATGACATGATTATTCATTCCAAAGGATCAGACGGTCAACACTTGATCGACCTGAGGAAGTTCTTCAACCGGCTGCGGGAGCATGAAATGAGGTTGAACCCAGCAAAGTGCACTTTCGGCGTAGTCCGAGGAAAGGTTCTGGGATACATGGTCACAGAGCGGGGAATTGAAGCCGATCCAAGAAAGATCAAAGCCATAATGGAGATGAAGCCGCCAACGACAGTCACAGAGGTGAAGGCTTTCATGGGCCGTCTCCAGTATATCAGCCGATTGATCCACCAAATAACCTCTATATGTGAGCCGATTTTCAAGCCGCTCGTAAAGAATCGGGAGGTTGAGCTGGAATGAACAAAGGTCAAACCGCCTTCGAGACAATCAAGGCCTACTTGGTCCATCCCCCAATCCTGTGTCATCCGCATAAGGACAAGCCCTTGTTGCTATATTTGGATAAAGCATTCTGACTTTCGTCTGAGCCATGCTCGCACAAGAAAAGCAGGATTCAAAAGTGGAAAATGCCATATACTTCGCTTCGCCTGTGCTTCAGGGGCAGCGAATTGAACAACTCATTTTTAGAGAAAACCTGCAGGCACTGGTATGGGTGGTGCCGCAAATTGAGACACTACCTCTTGGCGCATACAGTGCACCTGGTGTCAAAAATGGATCCCATCAAGTGCCTGTTCGGAAAGTCTTCTCTGTCATCAAGGCTTGCGAAATGGTCATTCTTCCTAGCCGAGTTTGATATCAAGTTCGTAACCCGCAAGGTAATCAAAGGCCAAGCTCTGTCAGATCATTTGGCAGATTTCCCAAGCTCGGAAGCGCCCGAGTTCGAACCCCAATTTCCAGATGATGGAATTTTCATGATAGAGGGTACGGACCGTTAGCAGTTGTTCTTTGACGGTGCCGCCAACAAAAGAGGCAATGGTATCGGCATGGTGTTGGTTGATCCAAAGGATGTGCACACCCCCATCGCTATCAAGTTGAATTTCCCGGCTACCAACAATGCCGCGGAATACGAAGCTTGTATAGCTGGCCTCGAGGCAGCTTTAGAACGAAACGTCGAAAAGCTGGAGGTGTACGGAGACTCTCAGCTGATCAACAATCAGGTATCCAATAAATGGAGAACCGTGGACCAGTACTTGCAAATGTACTATGCTTACATGGAGGACCTGATCGACCAATTCAAGGAGGTCACTTTCCAATACCTACCCCGGGACAAAAACAGGTTCGCGGATGCCTTGGCCACTTTGGCCTCTTTGGTGGAAATTCCAGAGGGAAGATCGGTAAAACCATTCAGGGTTGGGAGGCGTGAAAACTCCGCCTACTGTTGTCAGATCGAATTAGAAAAGGTCGATGATTTGTGGTACAGCCAGATCTTTCAGTACCTTAAGCATGGCGAAGCCTCGTTCCCGGCGGAAGAGGATGGTAGACTAAAAGAGGGTCTCCTCGCCAAAAGTTTACAAGTTTGAAAAGGTTGTCTCGCACAAAGACGCTATTCATTCGGGAGACAACCTATGGAAGAAAAGGCACCGAGGCCCACTTCTACTCGCATCGCCAAGTCTAAAGCCAGAAGGTCATGGAAGAAGCCCACTGGTGGCGCATGACCACATATGAACGCCCGAGCCTTGATGTTCAAAGATACTCAGATGGGTTATTATTGGATCTCCATGGAAACCGATCGTATTCGCCTTGTACGAACTCCGCGATAAGTGTCGCCGGTTCTCCAATCTCAACCATATACCTCCCCATGATCTCTATTGCATGAGCACTCCTTGGCCATTCGCAACTTGGGGATCGACGTTATTGGGAAGATAACTCCCGCCGGCAACAACGGGCACGAGTTCGTGTTGGTCGCTGTAGATTACTTCACTCAAGTGGGTTGAAGCAACACCCTACAAAGTCCTCAACTCCAAAAAGGTGGCCCGCTTCATAAAAAAAACATTCTCGTGTCCGATACGGAGTCCCAAATGAGATTATCTCGCATAACGGGTCACATTTCGAGGGACACACCGACAAACCGCCTGCGGAATTCAGAATCAAGCGACACAAGTCCTCCCCTTATCGCCCTAAAACCAATGGTGCCGTCGAGGCCGCGAACAAGAATCTAGAAAGGATCATCCGGAAAATGGCTGAAAGGAGCCTGGGGATTGGCCCGAGAAGCTTCACTTAGCGATTGGGGCTACCGTACTTCAAGCAAGAACGGCCACCGGTGAAACCCCGTTCGGCTCTTACATACGGGATGGATGCCGTTTTGCCCATCGAGTTAGAGATACCCTCCCTTCGGGTCCCGCTTGGAAAAATGAGGTCAACGAAATAGACTCGGCTTCGTAGTCGACATGACGAGTTAGCTCTCCCCTGGACGAACGAAGGCTTAAGGCAATGGAGCACATCCGGGCTTATCAAGCGCATGGCTAGGGCCTTCGACAAGAAAGTACATCCGCGACATAAAAGGGTGATTTGGTCCTAAAAGAGAAGCCCCCGAATCAATTCAGTCCTCGGGGCAAGTGGGCTCCAATCTGGGTAGGCCCGTATCCGGTAAAAGATATCTTCTCGCTGAGCAATGAAGCTGGGACAGATTTGGATGGTAATCCATTCACGCACCCTAAGTGAACGGCGATAAATTGCGCCGCTATTACGCCCGAATCAAGCTTCTATAAAAAAAAGAAGAGAGAAATAAAAAAAAAAAAGAAAAACAAAACAAAAGCGCGAAAATAATGTACCTGCACGAGACCGAAAACCTCTCAAAAGGCAAATCCGTGCAAAACAGAGGGCGCTCTCTGCTAAAAGAATATACCCAACTAGGCTCTCAAAACCCTAAAAACGGCTGCGGTCTAGGTAAAAAAACAGGTCGTAGCCGCACTATTTGTCCCCTTCTATCTATCCCTTTCTTAAACACAAAGTTAATTGGGTCGAACTACGAGACCCGAGCCCCTTAGTCCATTTTGTAAAAGGGGAACGTAGGCCAGTCATGGTCCTCGGTCTAAAAATCATAAAAATCACCAAATCCCGTCAACAGCTTGTATTTGTGATTACCAAAATGTGTATTGATTAAGTTCTCAAGTAATTTCAACTTTCATCACATTAATACATTCATTGATGAGTTCAAGCACGATTTACTCGACTCATTAACATTAGCAAAAATAATATCTTTTAAAAGGTACATCTAAATTGTCTCGTGTCGTTGCAAGAATAAGGGATACAAGGATAGGTCACCTAATCCTAGTCGCCGTTCCCTCTCCCGAACTAGCACCCTTCTTCTTCCTCTTCCTCGGTCCTCGGGAGGTCTTTTGGCTTAGCTATCCCAAACATTTCCGCCTCCCGTCGCCCTGGCCGGAATAATACGAGTCGGTAAGTCAACCAATCCGGCAGTCTCGCCGCCACTGGCACTCTCTTCCTCTCTCGCAGCCCTCCGAGCCATAACTTCGTGGTCACCCTCATCTTGGTTCTCCTCTCTACGAGTCTCTCAAAAATCCGCCACGCGATCGTCTGGCACGTTGTCGTGGTCACCCGTGCCTCTAAGATCACGTAACTCCTGTGCTAGATTGGTCTCTCCCTGATCCCTACAGCATGCTTCAATGGTGTGCCGAATCGGTCCCATCTCGCTCCCGTACCAAATAAGATACATGGTGGACATATACACGTGATTCTCTGTCTTCCAGACGCAGGCGAGCGGGAAAAGCCGCTCCCGAAAAGGCCCCGGCAAAGAACTCCGAGAGTCCTGGACATCACTGTCAAGAAGAACGGTGTCCCGAACCATCTCGCTCTTCAACCCATCACTGTAAACCCGCCGCTGGTATCCATATCGCCCTCGGACAAGCAAGTGGAATGCTAAATGATGAGAAGCGCAATCCCTGGCAGCTCTCACTACAACAGAGTCATCCCGCTCGCCGCTCATGGTCTCAAGCCCATCCAGAAACCCAAACATCGGATATCGTTGGTAGTATACCCGGCCGCCTCGCCAACCTTCCTGCGAAGCTCCTGAGCCACTCGCCTACCGTGTGACTCCAAGGTGCCGCAGTCGCCCCAACAGTAATGGGGAGATGAGTCTCAACCGCTCAAAGAGCCACAATGACAAGAGATTGGGGCTGCCACATCCCATATGCAATGACCCTAGCCGCACTGGCCCATCCTACGATAAGTCTTCTGCCAGAAAGTGGGAACTACATCTCTCTCTCCTCGCCCGGTCGAATGCGCCCAACGTGGTGCCTCGAGTAACTCCCGTATCCCTCGACTCGACGACTCCCAAAGAAGAAACTGCAGAGCATACCCCATCATACTCACAAAAGCAAAGACAAGGAGACCATAATCGCATAAAATGTCCATGGTCGCTGACGGACTCAAGCCAAAATGTTCTGGATGCGATACAACCATCTGCTATTCGGGGGCCAGTCAACAAAGGACAGTCAAGAATCGATCAACCACCTCGGCTCCGGTGCATGAAATCCCAAGAACCCGGCCAACCGCCTCGCCAAAGGTCGTGGATCGCGCAGGAAAGACCGCATTCCTAAGCTCGCCTCCCACTGCCCTAACTCCTCAAATTATAAAGAAGATCATTATACGAGCAGAGGTAAAGACATGCCTTCTGCAATGCCCACATCTGGATGTAGGCCTCGAGAAGGTTCCAATCAACCGCCCACTCCTTTAATGCGTTTCCAGATGCATTTCAACCCCATATCGTTGGTCGATAACCCTCCCGTTGTTGCTACGAGATGATGGCGGGTCAAATTTTACGAGATCTAATGGAATTGACGCTGGGTCTTAGATCCGTCATCATCAATGTTCCATTTTGGGCCAAAGATCGAATCTCGGGGCTAATTTTTGAGGTAAGGCAAGTGTTGAAGCCCGTCAGACCGGGCTGGAATGAGTTGTCTACGACCGCTTTTATAAAGTGTCGGGGGCTTTCTCGACCAAGGAAACTGCCTCAGCTCGTACCCCCTCGCCGCACGACATTGGAGGGCTCCAATAAGTCCTCGTGTCAGACGATGCTGGAGAGGTTCCATCAGAATCACCTCGCAAGCACTGCAATCGCAAAGCAACCTCAAGCAACCCAATGCTTGCTCAAAAATCACCTAAACCCGTCCAAAACACCATAAAATCATACCTAAACACTCTCCTCGCCTCATCGAGGCCACGGGAGGATTCGCACATCCAACACACCACGCAGACGCATAAATGTCACCTCTAATGCATACAAAAACCGCAAAATACCTGACCACACCCAAAAGCCACCATTTTGTGCCTTTCTTGGGACTACTGTGTATGAACTGCTACCAAATACATAAATAAACAAATATTGTATTTGTCAAAGTACAAAACAATAAAATACTTGTTTTTACAATCCAAAAGAACAAAAAGTACATGCTTCTTTTCTTCTCTCTCTCCTAAAAGAGTCAAAGCATGGCAAAAGGGGACCGTCATGATCACTCCGACGTGAGTCGTCGCCGAGTCGTCCCTCCTCACCCTCTCTCGTAGCCGCTGCCATCCCGGGCGGTGCCCCACTCTCCTCCCTCTGAGCCAGCTTCTCTCGTCTCCCGGCCGCCGCCGCCACTCCTCCGCACCTCATGGATCTCGCCGTTCCGAATCATCATCCTCGTATCGCGCCAAGGCTGGGCTCAAGATAATACCCATGCCACTGGGCCACGGTGAGAGTAAGGAATGTAGGGATTATCCTCGCTATCATTGTCACCATCAGTCGGGGCCGGCTGCCGACTGTGACTCCGCCCCCGCCCGAGAGCGGGAGGAGCCGCAAGCTCCGCCGCTTCTTTCGAGGCAGCCAACGTCACTGGGGCCGAGCCGCACCTCCCTTCCAATGTTCGCGCTCCTCCCAAACCGGCGCAACATCTTCATGCCAAAGACCGTGGCGAGCGCGCTACCACCTCCCGTACGCTCTTGGCCGGAACCCGTTCAATGAAAAACAGAAAAGACAAATAAGCAATCAATGCAAACAAGAAAGGAAGCGAAAAGCTCGAACAAAGCGTAGAAAGATTGGTTTCACAGGTATAGTTCCATGCCGGGCAAACTGGCAGATGTGATGAGTCTCTGCATATCAAAAGAAGGAGCTTAGCAATACCTACCTCTAGCCTCATACTCCAAAAAGCGGGAGGTGCCTTCTAAGACCGCATCCCCGCCGCCCTCCTCGGCCAGCCCATAACCCGAGGAGTCACCAATCGGGTGAAGATGAACCGGCATAGTCCCCACCATCGTAAAGCTCAAGAAAGATCAATGCCGGTCCGCAGCCACTCCAAGTCAGGCAAGGCCCGGATATGCCATATCCCCGCAGGAGGATCATGAGGGACGCGAGCGACAGCGCCATGACCATGCTGCCTGCAGACTCTCTCCCCCAAATAAAGGGCATCTCCCTCCAGGCCAATCAAAAGCCTCCTCGTCCCGGTCACTGTGGCAAAGATCACCAACCACATCCTCGCCATACCTACCATGCCAGGGGAAATGTCTCAACCCAACAGGGTACCCTCAAAGCAATCATGATGTCATGGTAGCAGCCGTCTTACGGGCTTTACCCCGTCCACCTTCCGGCTCTCCCTAGCTCCAAAAGTCCAACGGCGAATAGCAGGGAACAAATCTCGCCGCAATCCTCTCAGTACGCCCAGCGTAACAGCCAAACACCTCATAGGCCCACACCTGAAATAAAAGACAAAAGTTTTCAGTGTGCAGCAACAATGATATAATGATGACAGAAAAGTCAATGCAGCAGTCAATGTGCGGAAAAAGCATAGGACATACCTCCAGCACAGTCTGATAAAAGTCTAAAGAGGTCACACGCTCTCGCTCACCTCATCCAGCCTCTCGTACACCCGGGCCAAACCAGCCTCTCCCCAAGAAAAGTGGACACCGGCTCCAATCACGAAGAGGCTCCAAAGAAAGGGTCAATGCCGTCGTAGAGGCATTACAAAACAGTGGTATCGAAAACCCGCCACAAAGGCCCTAGCCAATCAAGCCAAGTAACTATAGCGGCACCTCGTAAAAAAGACGACACCGATGCGTCAAAGCCGAGTGCAGTCCGCCCGGAACCCCATTGCCCTTCGTGCGAAAGGTCATGCCGCCAAGGCTCTAATGGCATCCGTGCTCAAGACGCTGTGGTCCTCAAAAAAGATTGGCCTCTTCGTGAATCGCAGGCCGGTAATAGCAGTGAAGTCATATGGAGTGATGGTCAACTCACCCCAAGATAGATGAAATGTGTGGGTAGAGTCCCACCAATACTGCCTGAAGGCCCGCACCAGCTCTACGCTCCTGGCCGTGTCTCCAAAGTCTCCAACAAGTGAAAATGGTCCAAGACCAAGAAATAATACCGTGCCCTCGGGACTCGTCCGGCACTAGTCGAGGAACCGGAAGAAGGCCCCGCATGGTCGCAATAGCCTCGTGGGACCCCTTGGTCCGCAAAGTCTGCAGTAAGCACAAAGACAGTATCAAAACCATGCTTATAACAATATGTGCATTCATTCATATGCATGTTCAAAAAATCACCACATTCTTTCAAAAGAAGAAAAAAAAAAAAAAATCTTTTCAAAAAATACACTTCATGCCAAGCATGCAATTCCTCTTTGGGTGCGATTTCCCCCAATTTCGATCTCAAACCCTAGAAATCAAATTTCGAAAGGGTTAATGTTTAGAATGCTTACCCCCTTCTGCTCCATAGTAGAAGTGTGGAGATCGAGGCCCGGGTAGAGCCCATTCCCCTCCGAAAATCTCTTCCGTCTATTCCGATCGACGAGTCTCCTCTCTGACAAGACTTGTTGCACATTCCTTCTCGATTCGGCTCGCTGAGGCATTGTCAAATTCTTGATTTGAAATCAAAATTAAGGGAAGAAATTTCAAAATTTTCTCTCTCTTTCTCTCCACTAACTCGGCGCAATGGGTGTTTTTTAGGGTCTGTCTTACGACCTACTGTTTTAATTAAAACTGCCTTGGAGACTCCCCCTGTCGGACGACATCCATGGTCCAGAAGGGTGATTTTCCCCTTTTGCCCCTAATCAATTCTGTCAGCCTATCTTGGCTGCCCATTACCAAAATTCATCAATTCATTTGGGTCCAAATGCCCACCTCTCTCTATCAAAGATCCATGGCCCTGGAATGGCCATAAACTACCCGGTCCGGAAAACCGTACGCTTTCCAACACGTAAAATAGCCCTAATGGCTTTAAACTACCCGGACCGGAAAGACCGCATGCATTTCCCACACAAGAAAAATTCGGTGACTTTCCAAAGAAAAACAAATAAATCTTCTAGCGACTCCCAAAAACAAACAAATTCGCGGGTGACTCCCAAAGAAAAAGTCACATCTTCTGGTGACTCCCCACCAAAATACCAAATTCGCGGGTGACTCCCAAAGAAAAGTCAAATCTTCGTGGTGACTCCCATCAAAACAACAAATTCGCGGTGACTCCTACGTAAAAGTCAAATCATCGGGGTGACTCCACATCAAAAACAAATAAATTCGGCGGTGACTCCCAAAGAAAAAGTCAAATCTTCGGGCGACTCCCTTGGAATCGCCAACATCGTGGTACAAACGCCCATCCTAGGTGGCTCCCCATCAAAATACCAAATTCGCGGTGACTCTCAAAGAAAAAAGTCAAATCTGGGGTGACTCCCTTGGAACAAGCCAACATCGTGGTACAAACGCCCATCCCTGGGGTGGCTCCCCATCAAAACAGCCAAATTCACGGTGACTCTCAAAGAAAAAGTCAAATCTTCGGGTGACTCCCCTTGGAAGCCAACATCGTGGTACAAACGCCCATCTTCGGGGGTGACTCCCCACCAAAATACAAATTCGCGGGTGACTCCCAAAGAAAAAGTCAAATCTTCGGGTGACTCCCTTGGAACAACTCAACATCGTGGTACAAACGCCCATCCCCGGGTGACTCCTTGGAATGCCACTTTCGGGTACAAAAACTCGTAGCCTTTCACCTGGCACCCCATCTCAACGAACTACGATTTGGCTTGATTCCCCCACGGGATACATAGGAATCCTCCCCACAGAAGGTCTATCCACTCGACCATCTTGGTCACCTCTTTTCCCCGCCGTTCGTGTCCGGCTCGGGATTCTCATTGTGTCGACGACCCCACTTCCCGTGGAAGTGACGTCGCCGAGGGGCTCTGTGAGTACCCCGATCCGAACTCATGTTTGGGTCCACTTTAAATTGATTTTGGGCTCGCATAATTGCTAAAATGCAATATTAAGTCTAAATATCCCACAAGACAGCCAACCCATTGGGCCTGCCAGGCATTCGGCCCAATATGCCAAAAAGGTGTACGCTGTCGTCCGACATAGGAAGACACTAAGGCGGTTTAACTGCCCCTGTCGGACGACAAAGGCCTTCCCATCAGCCTGCCTATAAATACAAGGCATGGCTGATCATTTTAGAGGACTTGAAGAGAGGAATTGGGGAGGATCGCATAATAGAGGGAAACTCTGCCCAAAAGGAGTCTCTCTCTCTCTCTCACACACACACACTCACCTCCCTCCTCACACACACACACACTTCAAGGTCAAGATCCAAAGAAGCTTCCTTTGTTGGTATGTAGAAGGGGTGGACACCATACTACTGGTGATCTCACCTTGTGGACTATAATAGGTAGCCACTAAACCCTTCTCCCTCTTTAAATAGCCTTTAATACATTCATACTACCTTGCATGCATATTTGTATTGTGTAAAAATAGGGATTTTTGCATGATAAAGGTGGTGGAGAAGTGAATCTTCAATATTCACTTCTCCCCACCTCAGATCTGGACATTTGGTCACATTAGGATCAATAAAGTTTCAATCTTTACACATTTGCATCGAGTTAGGAGGTGATGGCTACTTCAAAGTGGCCAAAAATATGTGATTCATCACATTTGGCCACTAAAGCCATGTGATCCTCCCATAATACTCATATATATTGTTTTTAATGCTGCTTACAGTTAATAAAGATGCTTGGTTTGCCTTGAGAAACAAAGGGGAATCAAACAGACTGAAGGGCACAGAAATGGCCTATCCTTGTCGGACGACACAGGACTCCATGGAGATCCTGTGTCATACGACATGGAGATCCCAGAAGGCTGTAAAGCCATTCTTGGACTTCAGATCTGTCCAGTTTACCCCCTTTGTAACTCAGAGCTTACCTAAGCGTTTCTATGGCTCATAAGCCACTATTTGGGTGCCTATGGTCTGTTTGGGTGCGATTTATTGGAGGCGGTTTGCCATATGACATGAATAACTTCGGATGTTCCATGTCATATGACATCCGTATCATTCAAAGTCTATCGTGACTTTGTTCACTCCCGTCAATCCCAAACTAGGCTTAGACCTTCAAATAGTGACTCCAATGAGTCAAATAAATGTCATTGCAGTTCCAGAATAGCTTGGTCATTGTAAAAGACAATCTGACCATGAGGCATCATGTCGTGCGACACCCTCTCTCTTAGAGGTCCTGTGTCGGACGACATCGAGCTCGCGCATTGCCTTACCTTTCGCCTTGCTATGAAAATCATAATATATGTAAAGGGTGTGGCCCCCTGTCATGGCTCACAAGTTGTATCCAAACTTTATACATCATCAAGGAAAAATGCCAAATTTGCATGCCTTGCTCATCGACACATATTACACACACACTTTCAATGTCCAAAATTGTCCAATGTTGATTGAAAGTCTCAAAAGAGGCGTGTTGGGTGAACTCTCTAGTTCTTCCCAAACACGTAACCAGACTCACGAACCCAAAATACTCTTAAAAAATAGGTTTTTCAATGTTTTCCTTTAAAACGGTGTGGCGACTCCCAAAACCGAAGTTTTCAAAAACTTATCATATCATTACAACACAAAACCCTTTTAAAAAGGAAAAATGATATTTGATAAATTTCTTTTTCGGGCGAGCGTTCATTCAGAGTCGTGTTGGAGGTGAAAAAAGCCCGGTATCTGTAAGTAGGTGCAACAACTTGCTGTTGATTGTAAGCCCTCTCAAATTTAGCCCTGGAATTGACCATTGCCCGCAAATTCGGATAGGGGAAATTGCTAAGTGAGGTCCTTAAATGCGGCTTCAAGAATGACTGGAAGATGTCTAACTGCTCCTCGTCAGAGGGAGGGATGGCCATTTCACTGAGCTTCAAGTTCCACCTTTTATAAAAATCCCCAATATTCTCATCAGGCCGCTGCATCGTTGTCTGCAGGTCAACTCTGTTTGTCTCCCATTCTAAGTTGGCTTTATACTTATCTGTGAAAGCGCTGGTGATCTGGTCTCATGTATCCCTAGCCTCGGGTTTTAAGCGGAAGAACCATTTTAAAGCACTTGGATTTCAAAGAGAGGTGAAATAGTCGCCCAACCGATTGGTGCACCCTTTGGCCTTCATTGCCAAGGTATACGTGTCCAGATGAGTTTTCGGGCATGCAGGCCCATCAAACAAGGCCAGAGTAGGCATCACAAACTTGTGGGGCAGGGGAACAATGGAGTCCGAGTCCGTAGGCCGGAAGGCAAATTTCTTAGCAACTAATTCGCACCGCACTTTCATTTCCTCGTGTTGCTCCAGCGAACCAGTGCCAGGTGAGGGTCTCCTGCGGTGGAGCCACGGCGTTGAATCGAGAGGGGAGTTACCACTGCG